>JBBPBX010035710.1:18154-31902 GCA_038048925.1 Garcialebias charrua
TTAAAGTTACTGATCCTCGCTACCGCTACGAGACATCCATCACTCAAAAAGTTCAGCTCTTTATGAAAAAACTGTATTGTCAACAAGCCCTGGAGCTGATTAAAGCCCTGATGAGATGAGTGAGAGCTTCAACCGTTCAAGAAGAGGTATTGTTATTTTATTATTATTATCTAAATAATCTTTTTTGTTTAAAATCATAATCTTATTAACTTATTTTTTTATCTCTTTGTTTTATTACAAGTCTGGGACAGAGGTAGCTGCTCTCTTTGTCCACTTCAGGGACAGACATCCACCAGAGATCACCTGCAGCTAAGAAGTGTGTGATGACTGAACTGAACTGAACTCTGAACTGTTCCAGCACCTGTCCCACTTGGAGGAGCAGGTCCAAGAAGTTGTGAGTACAGTAATGAGGACAAATACAGCCACACTGCTGCTACTGGACAAAAACTTGATTAGTTAGATTGTAAACAGTCTGTTGCTGCTTATTGTTCTGACTGTTATTGTATTTATTAAGATTTTTATTATTGTTAATATAGTTTATTTATTGTAGAGTGCTGTTTATTTAAAATATCATCCAAATGGGTCACTTTTATTTATTACTACAATACAATACAAACATATTTTTGGCATATTTTCAAAATAAACATTTTGTAAGTCTTTATTTTGTCTTTTTTTTTGTACCGAAAATAAACCGAAAATAAACCGAACCGAGCCCTCCTTGTAGTTGAACCGAACTGAAATGTGATTTTAGCGTACCGTTACACCCCTAATCTTAAAGCTGCTTATAGGCTCAAATGGAGGCTCACACAGAGCATCCAGGACTAACTGGAGGTCCCAATCAGGGTCCAGAGTCCTGCTGGGAGGCCTTTTCCTCAATATGCCCTTCATGAACCGTATCATGAGAGGGTGGATGCCAGGTGATTTACCTCCCCAGCCTTCGTGGCACGCCGAGATGGCTGACAAAAAGACCTTAATGGTGGAGAAAGAGCGGCCTTTCTCCAGCAGGTCTTGTAGAAAAGTGAGGAGCTAGACCAGGTCACAGGAATATGAGATAATATTCCTCTCTAGACACCAGGCCTCAAAATCACGCCATTTGCGAGTGTAGAGAGTCTGAGCTGACTGAGCTCTTGCTCCCTGTATCGTGTTTATGACGTTACCGGGGAGGCCGGAGGCCATTAGCCGGTTCCTCTCAGCAGCCAGGCCCAAAGTTGCCATAATTCTGGACCTGGGTAAAGGAGCTACCTGTGGACCTGAGTCAGCAGGTCCCTGTGTGGGGGCAGCTGCCATGGTGTCCCTGACAGCAGTGAGATCACTTCTGGGAACCATGGTTTCTGTGGCCATCTGGGAGCTATGAGTATCAGGGAGAGAGCTCCCTTGCGCACACGTTCCAGTGTCGCCTGAATCAGGGGGACGGGGGAAACGCATATAATAGCGCCCCTGCTAGCCAGTTGTGCGCCAGAGCATCTGTTCCCAGCGGTGCGTCTGTTTCCCTTATCGAATGATACAGGGCGCAGTGCGTACTGCCACTGCAGGCGAACAGATCTACGGATGCCCGCCCGTATCATGCCCAGATCTGGTCCACGATACGTGGGTTCAGCCTCCACTCTGAGGAGAGCAGGGGCCCTCTTGAGAGGGCGTCTGCCCCGTGGTTTAGCTCGCCCGGGATGTGTGTCGCTCTCAGCGACAATACTCAGGAGCTGCACCACGTGAGTAGCTTGTGTGTCAAGCTGAGGAGGGGTCGGGACCTTGTCCCACCTTCTCTGTTGATGAAGGACACTGTCGTCCTGTTGTCCGATTTTATCAGGACATGTTGTCTTGTAATCAGTCCCTTAATAATAATAATAATTAATTTAATTTGTAACGCACTTTTCATTAATAAAAATCTCAAAGTGCTACAAAGTGCAACTAAAATCAATGATCAAATAAAAACAAGTGATAAAATCAAGTAAAATCAATGATAAAACAACAAAAATCAATAATAAAATCAATTAAAAACAATGATAATATCAACTAAGATCAAAGATAAAATCAACTAAGATCAAAGATAAAATCATGTGGAGACAGAGTAGGCTTGCTTAAAAAGAAAGGTCTTTAAGCCTTTTTTTAAAGTCAACCAGTGACTGTGGAGCTCTGAGGTAGTCAGAGAGGGAGTTCCAGAGGCGGGGGACAGCCACACAGAATGCCCAGTCTCCCATGGTCCTTAATTTGGTTTGTGGAAGGTGAAAGAGATTACTGTTCTGTGATTGTAGAGACCGGGTGGATGAATAGGGTGCAAGAATGTCTTTTAGATAATCTGGTAAAGTTCCGTGTAAGCATTGGTGGGCAATGAGAGCAATTTTATACTGAATTCTGTAGGTGACAGGAAGCCAATGGAGGTTATGGAGAATTTGTGTAATATGTTCAAATTTACGAGCTCTCAGTAAAATCCTTGCTGCACTGTTTTGAATATATTGAAGCTTCTGAAGGTTCTTGCCAGGGAGTCCAATAAACAGGGAGTTGCAGTAGTCGAGCCTGGAGGAGACAAAGGCATGGACGAGTTTCTCAACATCAGAAAAAGTTAGAGATGTGCGAAGTTTGGATATGTTTCGAAGATGGAAGAAGCAGGTTTTAAACAGATGCTTAATGTGATCTTCAAATGTAAAAGTGCTTCAAGGACAAAAACACAGCTTTCAGTTCCAGGAAGTTGATGTGGAGCCTTGCCTCCTGCGGTTTCCAGACCTCTCAGGTATGCTGGTTTCTGCAGAAAGCTCACCAGCCTGTCTTTGAAGCGTCTTTGGTGATCAGTACTCGAGACAGTACTCTTCCCAGTGTGACGCCTGTCCTGAACACTGAAGGGGCCCTCCAGGGTTCCAGAGCTTTCATGCACTCTGGGCTGATCAGTATCCCCCCTGCCCACCTGAGGGAGGTAGGATACATTTGTTTGTTTAGCCATATCTGCAGAGGGCACATTTTTAATAAGGCCTGAGGCATGCAGACAATGGCTACTGCCAGAAGGCCTAGGAGACGCTGGCACAGTTTGAGGGACACACTCTGACCCAGCTGAAAGTGTGCCAGGCAAAGGTGGAGGGATGAAATCCGAGCCTCTGAGAGCCATGCTCTGTACAGAATGGAGTTGACCTGTACTCTCAAAAATACGTTAATCTGGGATGGTATCAGATTGCTCTTTTGCAGGTTTATTATGAAACCCAGAGCCTCCAGGTGAGTCATCACCATCTGTGAGAGCTGCTGCACTTGGGCTCTGTCGCGCCCGAGGATCAACAGATCGTCGAGATAATTTAGAACTCTGACCCCTTGACCCCTCAGTGGGGTTAAGGCCGCATCCAGACATTTTGTAAATGATCTTGGTGCAGTTTTTTATCCGAAAGGGAGGGCCAGAAATTGGAATGCTTTTCCTTCTAAGGCAAAACAGAGATATTTTCTGTGCCGTGGCAGGATGCTCACGTGGAAGAAGGCGTCTTTGAGATCGACTGTGCAGAAGTAATCCCTCGGTCTCACCGACTGGATTACCTGACTCAGTGGGAGCATCCTGAATTTGTATGTTTTTATCCGTCTTTTCAGGCTCCTGAGATCCAGCATAGGCCTTAAGCCCTGGTCTTGTTTTGGCACAAGTAAGTACTTGCTGTAATGGCCTTTGTGTACATTGTGCGTTGGAACAACATTTATTACTCCTTTCTCTAGCATTGTGGAGATTTCTTCCCTTAGAACGTGGGCACGGTCTGGGTTTATGTTGGACAGCAGCACCCCCATGAAAGGGGGTGGCCGCTTGCGGAACTGCAGCCGGAGGCCCCGACTGACGGTCTACATGACCCACGTGTTTGGGCGACACGCCCTCCAGGCCTGAACGTGTGCGATGAGCCTGTAAGGCATGTGTATTCTGGGTTGTTTCTGTGTCAAGGGTGCGGGAGGGGGAACAGTGAGACCCCAGCCCGCTCACCCTTGGGCGGGCTGACCTGTCCGCCAGCGGTTGCCAGGAAGTCTACTTGTGGCAGACAAAATCCTGACGTCCCACTGAGGCTCATTGTCCTTCCTGACACTGTATGTTTCACGAGGGAGGAGGGGTGATTGCCCTCTCCCTTTATCGAGAATGTTTTCATAAAAATGGTGCTATTTTTTTTGAGTCAAGACACAAGGTAGGATGTGCTTTTGAAACTTTATTTTCATGTTTTAAAGAACAAATCGTCTTTTTTACACACACAGCAGAAACATGTTTTGTGCACACACAAATGTCACCAGCTTTTTACTGCATTTCACACATAAAGTCTGGATTTAAAAGTCTGGGTTCCCGTACCACATGGGCGGGCAAACCTGTAAAACTGTGAAATGGTCCCGTTTCGTCAGGCCAACTTTTGCTTTTGTTCCCGGTTCGTTGAGGAAGACCTCGGCAGAGCCGTTTGGCGAGGAACGAACCTGTTCCTGGCCCACGCCTGGCCAGCCTGAGGCGGTCCTGCTGCGGGCCTCAGCCGTTGCTCCCTGTCGAACGCTGGCCTTTTTTGTGGGGGACGGCGTGTGGCTGAGCGGTGTCGAGGCTGCATGGCTCTGCTCCCACTGGCGTCTCTGGGGGGCGCAAAAGCTTTTCTCTGCATCCCCTCGCGCAGGGCTTCAGCCTGTTTTCGTCTTTGCTCCAGCCTGCTCTGGATTGGTTCCAGAGCCCCTCCAAAGAGCCCAGACGGCTTGATCGGGTGGTGGAGGAACGGGTACTGCTGGCCCTCCGGCAGGTCCATCAAGGTCAGCCACAAATGGCGCTGGGCGATGACCACTTCAGCCATGTATCTCCCCTGAGCGATGGCCGCGGTCCCCATCATCCGGAGGACAAAGTCTGTCGCCCTACGGGCTTCCTCCAGGATCTTTGCCACATCCTTTTTGTTTGTTGTCTGCTGGAGCTCCTGCAGCTTCTCCGCCAAGTAGGCCTGCGCAGAAGCATGGGAACCCTGGGTTCAGCCCAGGTGCGAGTCAGCTCCGTCAGGAAATCCGGAAAAATCGGCATCCTGTGCCTCGTTGCCGACTGTTACTTTGCGAAGAAGTAGTTCCCCGCCAACCTCGTTACCTGTTGTCGAGGTGGGGGTTCTGGCCAGCTGATCCGCAGCATGTCCGCCGCTCTGCGACACAGGTCGAACAGAGCTGGGATGGAGACATCAGTCTCTGGGTGAGCTGTCGTCGGGCTCTAGGAGAATTCCTCGTCTTCTCCCTCGTCCTCGTTTTCAGCTTTGTCGTCTGATATTTCACCCGAGGCTGTTAGCGAGAGCTCGTCTGCACGTAACAGGCTTCTCGTATCAAACTCGACGGTGGAGTCCCCGACGGGGGCCACCATGTCCATACTGTCCCCCCAGTCAGCGTGGCCGCTGTTCTCCAGTTCAACGGCCTTGAGCTCCGATGTGGGAGTGAGCACCTCTGTGAGGTCTGGGTCCCACGCCGCCGCGGTGCCACCCATGGCCTTGACCACGATGTCCACGTGACGCTTCCTCACGGCCTCAAGCATCTGGCTGCAGTGAGGGCAGGACTTGGGGGATTCCAGCGTTGTCTTAGCGTGCAACATCCCCAGGCAGACGGGACAGGCCTCGTGGGGTCTATCGCCGAAAGGGAGTAGCCGTAGCCACTGGGGCAGGCTCAGAGGCTGGGGCTCGCTGGCCTGCTGGTCTTCTTAGAATTTTTGGATTTTCGCTTTCCCTTTTCTGGAGCCATGGCTGAGAAGAGTTGAGCTCGTTAGCTGTAGCTAACGTGGTCCGGAGACGTCCTCTCGTCGAGTCGCTCTTGTTGGCTAGCCTGCTAACTCCTTTAGCTAGGTAGCGAGTGATGCAGTTAGCACCGTCGAGTGAAGCTGCGAAGAGAGAAGAAAAAACCTTGAGGTTAAATAAAAGGCACTGGGCTAGCTTTCGCTAACCCAGCAGTACGTAAGACATTTCTCTGTACGCTCAGGGTTGGGAGCGAGTTCATCTACAGTCGAGCGATGCAGTCACAGAGAGTCCCACGAAGTTCAGGTGTAAGCGAGGTGAAGGACATAAAATAGATAGAAGGCTGGGTGTCATGACGCTGACGCCCACCTGCCTTTTCAAGGAGTGAATGTATTACTTCAGGAGAACCGCATGACGGCGCAATTCCCATAGTCCTATGTTACACTGAGTGTACTGACTGATAAGGGAACCACGCAAGCACGAGAAGAACATGCAAACGCCACATAGAAATCTGGGGATTGAACTCAGTACCTTCTTGCTGTGAGGCAACACGCAACAGTGCTAACCACTGCTCCATCATGCTGAAAGTGAATCGGGGGACATAAACACAATACTGGTGCATGATCGACAGCAGCTCCTGGATCTGCGTTTTTCTGCCGCTGATGTCGCTTATTTGGGCCCGTATGAGCATACCTCTGGAAGACCCCCTCTTCCCCTGCTGCTGGCAGACGTGCCTGTTTACCTCCGCTGTGCCCCTCACCTGCCTGCCCGGAGATATCGCTCCAGACAATGGGGAAAACGAGCTGGCCGGCTGGTGAAGCTCAAAGCCCTGCGTGCTACATCTTCCTGTCCAGCTGATGACCATGATTTCCATTGCCAGCTTCCCGCGTGCCTGGACCAGGTAAACAACAGGAATTGTTTGCCGGCGCAGTTCACTACTCATCTCGGAGGAGTTGTTGTTGAAAATACATTATGCTGCTGCTGGCGCGCGCTCACTCCACCGCTGCTCGAATCACCTCGGATAATATCAGGATGTGTGTGGTGATGGTCAATGGTCAATGCAAGATCTGTCACCAACAAAACTTTCATCCTCAGGGATTACTTTCAAGAGCACGATTTGGACTTTTTCTGTATCACAGAGACTTGGATGTCGCCGGGAGAGTCCAATGCCTTGACGGAATTATTACCACGAACTGTCTGTATTTTAACGACCCAGGTTGTTGTAATAATAATAATGTCTTTTTCTGTCATCTGTGTATGTTTCCCATACACAGACGAAATTCGTCTCTGCATTTAACCCAACCACCACCAGGTGGTGCAGTGAGCAGCCATAGAAAGGGCCCGGGGAGCTGGAGAATTAGGTGTGCACTCATAGACACCCCAAGGTGTGTAGTGGCCGGGGCGCAAACCCGCGTCCTTCGGGTCCCAAGTCGGAAGCCCTGCCACTACACCATCTTGTGGTCGGGGATTATTAACAATAATCAAATCGTCTTTTGACTGTAAACAACTGCCCATCCCGGTTTCTTGCTCCATTTTTGAGCTGACTGTCTTTGAACTCTGACATTCGCCTGCGACTTTATGTGTTCTCGTCTACCGCCCACCTCAGTCTAAGCATTTCATCAATTAATTTTCTGATTTCTTGGCTGGAATCACACCAAAATATGATCATGTAGTCATTGGTGGTTTTAATTTGCATGTGTGCTGTCATGAGAAGCCCATGGTTAAGGACTTTTTAGATTTATTGGACTCATTTAATATAAATCAGCATGTAAACGGTCCCACCCAAAAGTGCGGACATACACTAGACCTTGTTTTAACTCGGGATGTGACTGTTACTAATCTTGAAATACTTTGTAGATGACGATGTGTTTTCAGACCACATGCCAGTCTGGTTTAAGTTCACCCTACCCCATCTAACTCCTAAGCCGTGCTTTCCTGCACGTCGCAGTCGGGCCATTAACCATTTAACTGCTGCACGTTTCACAGATGTTTACAACTCTGAAATGATAATTCAGTGTCTCTCTCCACCACTGAGGAGCTGACATCCTAGTTCAACTATGTCTGTTTAAAGGCTCCGGATCATGTTGCTCCTGTTAAATCTAGAAAATCAAAACTCAGAGCAGAACCTTTGCTGAATGATGTCACCAAGGCCGTTAGGCAGCAGTGCAGGATGGTGGAGTGCAAATGGAGAAAAGACAGGCTGCAGGTCTCTTTTCAAATACTAAAAGAGAGTTGGCGTCATTATCAGAAAGCAGTAAAAACTGCTAAATCCCATACTTTTCAGATATAATTGCCTCAAACTCTCACAATCCATGAGTTCTATTTTCCACCCTAAACTCTGTTCTCCACCTCACTGAACCATCACCTCTGGAAGCCTCAACTGAGCTGTGCGAGAACTTCCTACATTTCTTTTTAGAAAAAATTGCCACCACCCGGGCTCTCATTTCTCCTCCAACTCACGTTCCATCCATCTCACCTCAATCTGTTGCTGTATTTGACCATTTTGAACCAATCTCTCTGTCTTCTCTAGAGCAGGTCATGTGCAACCTGAAACCATCTGGTTCCCCCTTTGATGTGGTCTCCCCTCGGCTACTAAAGGAGGTTTTTCCTACTCTAGAGACTTCCATTCTTGCTATTGTAAAGTAGCAGTTTATCCACTGGTGTGGATTTTATCAGGACATGTTGTCTTGTAATCAGTCCCTTAATAATAATAATAATTAATTTAATTTGTAACGCACTTTTCATTAATAAAAATCTCAAAGTGCTACAAAGTGCAACTAAAATCAATGATCAAATAAAAACAAGTGATAAAATCAAGTAAAATCAATGATAAAACAACAAAAATCAATAATAAAATCAATTAAAAACAATGATAATATCAACTAAGATCAAAGATAAAATCAACTAAGATCAAAGATAAAATCATGTGGAGACAGAGTAGGCTTGCTTAAAAAGAAAGGTCTTTAAGCCTTTTTTTAAAGTCAACCAGTGACTGTGGAGCTCTGAGGTAGTCAGAGAGGGAGTTCCAGAGGCGGGGGACAGCCACACAGAATGCCCAGTCTCCCATGGTCCTTAATTTGGTTTGTGGAAGGTGAAAGAGATTACTGTTCTGTAGAGACCGGGTGGATGAATAGGGTGCAAGAATGTCTTTTAGATAATCTGGTAAAGTTCCGTGTAAGCATTGGTGGGCAATGAGAGCAATTTTATACTGAATTCTGTAGGTGACAGGAAGCCAATGGAGGTTATGGAGAATTTGTGTAATATGTTCAAATTTACGAGCTCTCAGTAAAATCCTTGCTGCACTGTTTTGAATATATTGAAGCTTCTGAAGGTTCTTGCCAGGGAGTCCAATAAACAGGGAGTTGCAGTAGTCGAGCCTGGAGGAGACAAAGGCATGGACGAGTTTCTCAACATCAGAAAAAGTTAGAGATGTGCGAAGTTTGGATATGTTTCGAAGATGGAAGAAGCAGGTTTTAAACAGATGCTTAATGTGATCTTCAAATGTAAAAGTGCTTCAAGGACAAAAACACAGCTTTCAGTTCCAGGAAGTTGATGTGGAGCCTTGCCTCCTGCGGTTTCCAGACCTCTCAGGTATGCTGGTTTCTGCAGAAAGCTCACCAGCCTGTCTTTGAAGCGTCTTTGGTGATCAGTACTCGAGACAGTACTCTTCCCAGTGTGACGCCTGTCCTGAACACTGAAGGGGCCCTCCAGGGTTCCAGAGCTTTCATGCACTCTGGGCTGATCAGTATCCCCCCTGCCCACCTGAGGGAGGTAGGATACATTTGTTTGTTTAGCCATATCTGCAGAGGGCACATTTTTAATAAGGCCTGAGGCATGCAGACAATGGCTACTGCCAGAAGGCCTAGGAGACGCTGGCACAGTTTGAGGGACACACTCTGACCCAGCTGAAAGTGTGCCAGGCAAAGGTGGAGGGATGAAATCCGAGCCTCTGAGAGCCATGCTCTGTACAGAATGGAGTTGACCTGTACTCTCAAAAATACGTTAATCTGGGATGGTATCTGCTGGAGGTCTGCAGCAGCCGAAGCGTCGAGGTCTGCAGCAGCCGAAGCGTCGAGGTCTGCAGCAGCCGAAGCGTCGAGGTCTGCAGCAGCCGAAGCGTCGAGGTCTGCAGCAGCCGAAGCGTCGAGGTCTGCAGCAGCCGAAGCGTCGAGGTCTGCAGCAGCCGAAGCGTCGAGGTCTGCAGCAGCCGAAGCACCAAGGACCAGAGATGGCAAGTACTTTGCCACAAAAGCTGCCTGCCAACGTTCCAGCTCCTCCTGTGACACCCTCTCTCCCTCCTCCAGAAAGCGAGGGCTGGGCTGTACATCTGGTGGCGAGCGAGGAGGAGACGGACAGCGGGGTGCAGCGGCGAGGTGAGGTGGAGAGGGATGAAGCTGAGAGTCGGTGGTCTTGCCTCTTCTTTGCCGCCTCTTCCTGCTGCGTTGGTGGTGTGAGCTGAAGACGGGCGCACCCCAGAGTTCCTCCTCCAGCTCAGCGTCATCGTCTGACCACAGCAGCAGATGTGACGAGCAATAAGCCGGCGGGGTGGAGGAAGAAGCTGGCTTAAAAGCCAGGCGGCTCCCCCAGAACTGAGACCTCATTTCCTCTTCCTCCACAAGAAGAGGTGATGGTAGGATCTCCACCTCCGGGCTGTGGTGACCTCGTCTCCGGACGGGTTCAGTCCGAAACGCCCCCCACCGGATCACAGGCTCCTCCATCAGTTCCTGTTTCTCCTTGTCCCTCTGAGCAGTTTTGTCTGCCTCACGGGCGAGCCATTCAAAAATATCTATTTTTCTGCTGGGCTCTTTCTGATGACCGGGGCTTTCTGTCATGATCTGCTGTTTAATGTTGGAACCCACGTGCAGAAAAACAGACTGGCTCACGAATGTAAAATGAACAATGATTTATTTAACAAAAATAATAATGCTGATAGTGGAGCAAAAACACTTACTGAGATGAGATGAGCAGATCACACACCGTGGAAAGACAAAGCCCCGGTGCTCAAGGAGTGAATACACAGAGTTTATATACTGACACAAACGAGACAGTGAGGAGCACCTGGGGTGATTAGAATGAGGACCAGCTGTGAATGATTAATGCTGAAGGCCTGAGCACAGAGAGACAGACTGAGGAGTGGGAAATGACAGAGACTGAATGAGATACACAGAAACCAGTAAACAAAGCTCAGAATAACAAAGTATGGCAGGAGGGGAACACAAAATAACATAAAGAAACAGAGCCTAAAGAAACAGACAGGGACAGAACCTGACAGTTACGCACTGTTTAAAAAATGTAACGAGTCCAGATAGATACTGTAGTTCAGATAAATTTAAACATCTCCCGCGCCAACATAAATACTGTTTATTATTGTTAAACTGTTATATTTTGCAGCGTGACACATGAAATGTCAGCCTGCCCTAGACTGTCCGCGCATGCAGGCTGCGTGCATGTGGTTGACACAAAAGCTCCACGGGAGATGTTTACATTATCAGCGGGGGGGTCTGCGAAAAACTTCCACCTTGAGAGCAGGATCAGGAAAGTATCGGATGCAAAGAGGGGGGCCAGCAGCGTCGTGTAGGCGATAAGCAAAGTCGCAAAGAGAAAGTAGCTGTTCCACTCAAAATATGCGCCGTGTAAACTGGCCCTTTTAGATGTTGGGGTTAAGGGCCTTGCTCAGGGGCCCAGAGTGGGGAGAATGAGGGTGGAGGCAGGTGTGGATGTTTCACCTTTTTCCACACACATTATAGAACACAATATGGCGAGATATTATTGGCTGAGAGCTGGGTCACATGATAGAGTAGGGCTTCCCATTCGCCGATGGTGATGACTCTTGGGGGTGTGGCCGAGCTCCAAAGAAGTCTGGTTATCTGTTTACACTCAGGGCCATTATGTATGACCGGATAGTAAAGTGACAATGGCCCAGGGCTTGTAGTCTTGTACTTTACATGAGGGTAAAATAAACCTTCTGAAATGGATGACGAGTGCTCCTCCCCTCACTGCTTCAGATATAGAACATATTCTAACAATTGTTGCATTGCACCTTTTTTTTCAGTTTCAGCTGCTTCTGAGCTGCAACAAGGCCGTCCCGCTTCAAGTTTGCCTCATTCTCCAAACTAAAAATACTTAACGTGTTTCTTATTCACTCAATTATTAAACATCTAAATATGAAGAGTTTCAAAAGCAGCAAAAATAATGTCAACCGTGCCGAACGCAGAAGTGAAACCCAGCTTTGCTATGTAGAGAAACGTACGGTGGCCCTGAGGTGCAAAACACATTAACAAATAAGGCTAAACACTTTAACAAATAGTTCTGAAACAAATTAACAAATTCTGAAACACTTTAACAAATTCTGAAACAAATTAACAAATTCTGAAACAAATTAACATTTTCTGAAACACTTTAACAAATTCTGAAACAAATTAACATTTTCTGAAACACTTTAACAAATTCTGAAACAAATTAACATTTTCTGAAACACTTTAACAAATTCTGAAACACTTTAACATTTTCTGAAACAAATTAACATTTTCTGAAACACTTTAACAAATTCTGAAACAAATTAACATTTTCTGAAACAAATTAACATTTTCTGAAACACTTTAACAAATTCTGAAACACTTTAACATTTTCTGAAACAAATTAACATTTTCTGAAACAAATTAACATTTTCTGAAACACTTTAAATTCTGAAACACTTTAACATTTTCTGAAACAAATTAACATTTTCTGAAACAAATTAACATTTTCTGAAACACTTTAACAAATTCTGAAACAAATTAACATTTTCTGAAACAAATTAACATTTTCTGAAACACTTTAACAAATTCTGAAACAAATTAACATTTTCTGAAACAAATTAACATTTTCTGAAACACTTTAACAAATTCTGAAACACTTTAACATTTTCTGAAACAAATTAACATTTTCTGAAACAAATTAACATTTTCTGAAACACTTTAACAAATTCTGAAACACTTTAACATTTTCTGAAACAAATTAACATTTTCTGAAACAAATTAACATTTTCTGAAACACTTTAACAAATTCTGAAACACTTTAACATTTTCTGAAACAAATTAACATTTTCTGAAACAAATTAACATTTTCTGAAACACTTTAACAAATTCTGAAACACTTTAACATTTTCTGAAACAAATTAACATTTTCCTGAAACAAATTAACATTTTCTGAAACACTTTAGCAAACGAGAGAATCACACGGAAAGGGAATGTCCTAACGAGGCTGACCCGGAAGTGACGACCCGGAAGTGATGACCCGGAAGTGATGACATTTCGACCCGAGATGGGTGTTATATATGATATCTATGGACAACACGCGAAAACAAACTAAAGAAAAGCGATCTTTACATGCATCCTTCACATTTAAAAGGTAAGTTATGCTGAGGGCGAAACATAAATATATGAAACATGTTTATCGTCATGATCGCGTTTTTTTCCGACCGAACATATATTCATGTAATGGCAGCGTTACTTTCTACCACAGTGTGCTCCTTTGTCTGGCGTTGGCCAGTAATAAAACCATTATGGTTTTATGTGTGGTTTATGTGTCTGTGTTTTACAATAAAACTGTGGTGATTTCTTAAAAAGTAAGTGTTGCAACGCTGCCTAAAAAACACTAACTTTTAAGGATCAGGATTACTTTATGTTTTATTCACAGATTATGCTCAGTGTTTTTTATTAGAGTGAGGATAAAGTCAGCATTTTTTTCACAATCATAGATTCTGTTTCAATTTTTGCCAAAATGTAATAATAATTAAAATAATAATATCAGAGAGAGTACACTGTGTTGAAACACTGATATCTGATTGCAGTACAAGTAAATAAAAACGGATAAATCATTATATTTTATGTCCTTCCTGTCTTTAGCTGCATTTGAGCACCTTTTGATGTTTAGAGCTAAATGAACAGAATGGAAAATATATTTGTTTCCTTGCTGCAGGTCAATCTGCTAGTTTCCTTAAATAGAAACTTTTTGAACTATCAGTACGTTGAATAATCAGTTGAGCTCTTATGCAAAATATATTTAAAAGGTTTTCAGATTTTTTTTAACGCATGATCT
>JBBPBX010035711.1:0-18372 GCA_038048925.1 Garcialebias charrua
AGATGCTAGAAAAGCTAAGATTAGGAGGAAGAAAAGCCTGGCCAAGACGCGTGCATCACTGTTAATCCCCCATTTCTGCTTTTAGGGGTTATAATTAATTAAAGGATGTATGGTAGAAACTGTGCGGTAATCTCTAAAGCTGTGCCATTTTAATTCCAGCTTCGTGTTTTATGACCACTGCCTAAATGACTTGTAATTCTGTCTTGGCAAGCACCTATTTTTCCCTTCCCACCCTCCTAAAATATCTCTTTCTCTCTTTCTCTCTCTCTACACACACATTTTTTTCCCGTTACACCTCCCTTCCAAAGACACTTCCATCTCCTGTCATGCACGATGTTGCCCTTCCTCCCACTCCTACTCTGGTGCCACTTCCTCGCTCTCTTTAAGGTGTGATCTATTTTCATCTCATGATGATTTAATGAGCTTTTTTTTTTTTTAACTGGTGTCTGATCATGTCATTAGACAGGGAGAAAAAAACAGCTAAATAATAGATCTGACGATCAGACAAGGCTGGATACTGCTCCCATGACTGTGTTGTGGGATCAGAGGAAATATACTAGGTGCTTTGGTTTAACTGGACTAACATGTCCAGTTAATTAATGCCTCCTGACTGATCTCATCATTTTCTTTGGGTTGTTGTCTTTGGTTGGTTCCTTCAAAAAGGCCATGTTCAAACTGCCAAGTAAAATAATTATCTGGCAAACCGACACAAATATATTCACGTTCTGAAAATCTGGAAAAGAAATGATTAAATGCATATTTGAATAAATACTGTAAATAAACCAGTGTGTCTGCAAAACTGCTCCTAGCCATGTTTTGGGTTTTATCAATCTGCATTGATCAAACACATAGTGTGCAGAAATTTGATGTTGGTGTGTCTTTTCCATCACATGTACTGGTAACACGCAACACATTGAAAATACAGCTTCTAGGCTGCCCTCAAGCCTAAATACAAAACTAGAGGCTGTTAGGACACAGTATATTTATTTATTTATTATCCATCCATCCATCCATTTTCGTCCGCTTATCCGTGGTCGGGTCGTGGTGGTAGCAGCCTAAGTAGGGAGGCCCATACTTCCCTCTCCCCAGCCACTTGGAGCAGCTCCTCTGGGGGAATCCCAAGGCGTTCCCAGGCCAGCCGAGAAACTTATGCCCCTTTTCCACTAGGTGGCGCGGGTCGGTTGTGACGTCATATTTGCGTGCCAAACGCGCGTTGGACAGCATTTCCACCTCACATATGCGCTGCGCCGCACCAAGATTCCGGACTGATTTCAGAGCAGGGTTGATGCCGGCTGGAAGCGAGCCGTGGGTAGGAGGCTGGTCTGAGTTTGAGGAAGTGGCTGCCGCGAGGGAGCAAACACGGAAGGACTTTACAAGATTAACACGGTAAAAACAATTATTTGTATTTAAAGTTATAGCAAAGATGTGTCTTAAGCCAAACTATTCCTTAATAAATTCACGTAGTGGTCAAAACGGCAGGATTTAAAAAAGTAGTTTCGCCATGTGCACGCGCGCGAGCACATGAGCCGGCTTTATTTCTATATAATGTAGCTAAATTAACGCTTTAAAAAATATATTTCATAGCTGACGTTATATCAAGAGGGTGCTTGAGCTGAACAGGTCCTTAATAATTTCACGTTGTGGTCAAATCAGCTGGATTTAACAAAGTAGGTCGACACGTGCACGTCACATGCACGCGCAGGTGCGGTCGATCGGCGTTCTTTCTTTTAAATGTAGCTAAATAAAAGCTTAAAAAATATATTTCATAGCTGGCTTTATACCACGAGGGTTCCTCAGGTGAACAATTCCTTAATAATGTCACGTTGTGGTCAAAGCAGCTGGATTTAAATTGATTTGCTTTGACTAATTCCAAACCTGTCACATGTGCTACGAAAATAAATGATAAAAAAAATCGAATTTTAATTCAAATAACTCCAACAGCTTACAGTGTGTACATGAACATCTTGTGATTACACTGTGTTAGTTTGAAAAATATCTGCTTTGTGGTTTCTGAGATATAAGATATGTGTTAAATACTAGTAGAAAAAATATAAGCTAGGTCGACACACTTATGTCTATAAAAAATCGAATTTTAATTCAAATAACTCCAACAGCTTACAGTGTGTACATGAACATCTTTTGATTACACTTGTTAGTTTGAAAAAATCTGCTTTGTGGTTTCTGAGATATTTGATATATGTATATATATCTTACATATATCTTATAAAATATATCTACGTATAAAACAGTTTCTAGACTGAATTACCGGTAACCATGTTTTTCTTTTTTTACAGTTAAGAGAAATAAGTGAACACCAGAATTTATCAACTTGTGTCTTCTGGAGGAAGCCCATGAGACAACGGGAAAAAAATCATTTAGGTGGATGCAGTATTTATTTTTGTGCTTTTTTCACTTCTTAGTTTTCATAATAAACATTTTATTTCTTAAGTGGTGTCATTGAACAATAATTTCCTAAACATATTTTACAATGTTAAGTGTGTACAGTATAGTGTTTGTTTAAAAACATACTGGAAGTTAAGAATATTTTCCATTTGCATTTGACCTTTAAAGAATCATAAGAAAAAGATTATTAGATTTGAACAGCCCTCCATCCATCCATCCATCCATCCTTCCTGATGTCGTGTCATGAGTAGTGCAGCAGCTTTTGCCAGGATGCACAGACGTCAACATGAACCCATCCATCCATCCATCCTTCCTGATGTCGGGTCGTGGGTGCAGCAGCTTTTCCAAGGATGCACAGACGTCAACATCAACCCCGATGAAGCTGTTCTTGGATGCCCAAACGAGTTTCCTGATCAACAAACATTTAATTATTAATACTTTGTTTTTACGTTTAAAGAAACACGCTTTTAATGTTTAAGGGACAGTTTAAACCAAATTATCCATTTGCATTTGACTTTGAATTATCCCTGACAAAATATTACCGTTTAAATTTAATGAAATACTAACCTTTAATATTACAGGGCCAATTGAAACCTAATTAATTCCTAATCTGTACCTTACTGTAAAAATAGTTTAACTGATTACAGGGCAGTGCGATCGATGTGTTAAGCAATGTTAACAGGAACCTTGTGCATATATGAGAATAATCTTTATTATAAAGAAACAAAATGGAAAACACATGGGTTTAAAACAAGCTGAAAAGGCAATAAAGTAAGATTAGAGCATTAAATAGCTCAAGGGACATTACCGCCAACAGGTGGTGAGACAAGGTCCTGCAGGGTGTTCTTCTTCTAACGTTTAGTGGTGGCTAGTAAATAGCTTGAGGTAACACTACCGCCACCACGTGGTAGGACGAGTGAGATTCTACACCCCGCCCACAGAAGGGCTGCAGTAGTGAATGGAGACAAACCTACATGTGAGCCGATCCGAACTGAACCAGACCGGACCAGACTGAGCCGCTCTGGGCCGAGCGAGTGGAAAAGGGGCAATAGTCCCTCCAGCGTGTCCTGGGTCTTCCTCTGGGTCTCCTCCCGGTGGGACATGCCCGGAACACCTCACCAGGGAGGCGTCCAGGAGGCATCCTAACCAGATGCCCGAGCCACCTCAACTGGCTCCTCTCGATGTGGAGAAGCAGCGGCTCTACTCCGAGTCCCTCCCGGATGACTGAGCTTCTCACCCTATCTCTAAGGGAGAGTCCAGACACCCTGCGGAGAAAACTCATTTCAGCCGCTTGTATCCGAGATCTCGTTCTTTCGGTCACAACCCAAAGCTCATGACCATAGATGAGGGTGGGAACGTAGATCGATCGGTAAATTGAGAGCTTTGCCTTTCGACTCAGCTCTCTCTTCACCACGACAGACCGGTACAGCGCCCGCTTCACTGCGGATGCTGCACCTATCCGCCTATTGATCTCACGCTCCAGTTTTCCTTCATTCGTGAACAAGACCCCGAGATACTTAAACTCCTCCACTTGGGGCAGGACCTCCTCCCCGACCTGGAGAGGGCACTCTACCCTTTTCCGGCTCAAGATGATGGCCTCGGACTTGGAGGAACTGATCCTCATCCCGGTCGCATCCCACTCGGCTGCAAACCTCTCCAGCGAAAGCTGTAGATCACGACCTGATGAAGCCAATAGAACCACATCATCTGCAAAAAAACATTATTTATTATATTTACTGATAATTTATACAACTTTAAAACAGCGGTGGCCGCCACTAGAGTGCGCTAGGGGCGCCGCCCCTCCTTGGAACTGTAGCTCTTCACCATTTGAAGATTTAATTTTTTTTATAAAAATGAAATAATAAAATAAAAAATATTTTTAAATGTATGCATATATGTTTTTAGTTGTGTAGGATAAATATTTTATGAGTAATGACGAGTTGTTTGTTTCAAAAAAGTTTTCTGATTGTGACGTACTTCCGGTTCCCCGCTGGGCGCCGCCTACTGCTTTTCCATTTAATCTAATTATAACTAGTGCTAGCGCATGCGCAGTTTATGTCCCATCTGTCCAAAACTATTGGACAGTTCAGGTCGCATTTTTTGCCGCCCGGAGGCATGGACTCGTCTCATGATCGCTGTGGTGTTTCCGGTTCGAGCCGAGGAGGGAAGGGGAGTGGGGGACCCTCTCTGTACACAGTTAGAGCTGATCACATGCAACTAGCGACGTTGAAACAGCAGTAATTATTAATGGAGCCTTTCTACACAGGTAAGCAAGTAATTAGTGAGTTTAATAAATCGCTAAGCGCACATGAGCAAAGTCTGAGCTGATCTCATCTGTGTGCGTGACGTGACATGGTGTCGTGTGTGTTGGAGTTAGCATGCCAGTACATGTTATTGTACAGTATGGACTCTGATGATGCTACATTTATTTTAATTTGCTTATAACAAATGATCAGACATTAATAATTTTATATACTAAATGTCACTTGTGGTGTTTTACTATTTTTAACACTGTATTGATCTGGAGAATGAAAACAAAGTCTCTTGCAAGTTACTAGCTTGTTAACATTGAAACATTTAAGGTACATTTATATGGTGAAATGTTATATATGCTAAGATGCATTAGGAGTCAACTCAGGACCTTTAATATTAGGAATATTTAAGAGAACTGGTACTAAAAAAATACAGTAGATTGATTCTATTTATTTGCTCTCTCCACTGCACACCTGTAGAAGGAGATGAGGTCTGAACTTCTCAGACCAGCTCGTCTCAGCCGTCTGAGGAAGTAGAGTCTCTGATGAACTTTCTTGATCAGGCTGGTGGTGTTGTTGCTCCAGCTGAGGTTATCGTTCATGTGTACCGTACACCTAAGTACTAGTAGCTGGAGACCACTTCCACCGCAGATCCTCCTATGTTCAGTGGGGTGTGTGGGGTTTGTTTGTTCCTTCTGAAGTCCACAATCATCTCCTTTGTCTTCTTAACGTTGATGTGAAGGTTATTGTCCTTGCAGGACCCAGAGCCTCTTTATCATAAAGTGGAAGAAAAGACCCTTAGACCAGTCTGGTGGGTGACCAACTTAATATGGAGGAGACAGATATCAGATTTTAGGTCACTTCAGTTTCTTTAACAACAAACATGAACATGACTGGCTGTGAGGGGCAAACACATGACAGTAGCTAAAAGACAGATGCTTAAACTGCTAAGCTTCAGCAAAAAGAGGAAAATATTGATGAGTAGCAAAACACTAGCTAAAGTAGCAATTTTTTTGCTGAAAGTATCAAAATGCTAGTTAAAAGTAGCAGAACAGTAGCTAAAATCTCAACAAGATAAAAAAAGAACAATAAAATGGTCATAGTGTTATGATTTCAAAGGTTTACCCAGTTGGTAATGAGACCCAGAACGACACAATACGAAGAGGTCCAAAAGTAACAGTGTTTATTAGTGCAAGTCTATATACTGTACATATGTACAGGGATCTTCTGGATTTCCTGGACGATGAAACAAACTGTCAGAAAGTCATGACTATAAGGCTCTTTCAAGATGACTGATCTAGTTTTGTTTGTTATTTTACAGAGAAATCCTTAGTTCCTTGAGATGAATCCCAGAGGGCAAAATGAGGCAGGCAAGTGGTTGGAGGGCAAGACACGATGAGCAGAGAACTGGTCCCAGAACCAAGATGGAAACGAGGACTGGAAACACAACAAAAAACAAGGTAAGTGTCTCTCAAAGTACTGTTCTCACAAACTGGCTAGAAGCATAAATACCATGAGTAGGCATCAATGTTCCAGCGAAGCGCAGGACTTGACAGTAAAATAGATAAATTTTCTTCCCCATAAATCAGTTATTTAAAATCTAATCTGGAATCATTCCTCCTTGTTAGACTTCAGTTGACCTGTTTAAGTTGGGCCCAAATTTGTTATTATCTTTTGATTTATTTTTCATTGAAATTTAATTATTTGTTAGTTTATTTTTGGAACTATTAAATTGAATTATTTGGTGGATTTTTGAACACCTTTGTCCTTATTTAAGTCTGGACCCTCACAATTCTATTTATATTATGAACTTGTATTACTAAAATAATTATAACAGAATATGATAGAAGTTGTCCAAAAATTGAAAAGTGGAAGCAGAACACTCCCATTCTCTTTTCACACTGATGCCTCAAACAAGGTGAAGATGAACCATGTTTTATTAATGATAGTTTTATACAAATGGATACACCTGATATATACAAATAAAAACATGAACAAACTTACTTTACAGTATACAAACATAATTATGCATACTTCTACACATGCTTAAAAAATTAAACAGTTTATGGCGCCCCCCCCATAAAAAAAATCACCAGCCGCCACTGCTTTAAAAGCTAAGTAGTGTACTTAGAGTGACTAAAGATTTATGGTTTGTAAAGGATGGTCTAGCCATTAGAGTGGGAGATATCCTTCTTGGGCTTGAATACAAAGCCAGTAAAAAATGTACTGATGTGGACAAAAGACAGAAAAAATAAAACACTCTGATCACTGAGCAGAAACCTGCTGTTAGCAGTCATAGCTGGTAGACATGCCTTGGTTTAACAGCCAGTCAGCTGAGTGATAGATCAGAAAGAACAAGGCCTGATCTCAGCTCCTTCTGAAACTGATTTTTGATTTCAAGCAGTGCTGGTAACTGTTCATATATTCCACTAGTACTGTATATGAGACAACCCTTTAAATGTGCCAGCTACTATTAAAAGTGCACCTTTATATAAAGAGGCATTCCAGTAATTAAAATATATCCACAGTTGAAGCATAACTACTTATAAATAGTGCTTCAGATTTGGCAAAGGTTTTTTGATATACAAGAAAAATCTACAAAACAAAAAAAATACCTAAAACTTGACTTTACAACAGTTGTTGAAATGGTAAACATGTTTAAAAAAGAAAATACATTAGTGAATTTCTTTGGTGGTGCAGCTTGTTGCTTTGTATGAAGTTTGCCTCTGAAAATGTTCAGTTTGAAGGCCAGATAAACTTGTACTTGTGCTCACCCCTAAATCGCACAAGAAAACAAACAAACAAACATTTGGGACACTGCTATGTGTGCATATGCAAAATATAAATATAAGGCCAGGGAGGCAGGGTGAATTGAGATTTAGCACAAGTAACTAAAGACCAAGATTCAATACACATCAGTTCAAGAACCGTTAGACCTCCTGCACAGTAGAGCTGTCATTTCTAACCCGAACCCGGAGCCCGACCATGCCCAACCCAGATTCGGACTGGGCTGGTCCATAATAATGTGCTTAATGTGTGGGCCGGGTCGGTTGGGCTTTTGTGTCAGGGATGCGTGCGGCTGACCATTCAATATATGCAAACATAGCTTGCAATACTAGACCTGCTGCAAGCAGCCATTTGACCGTGCGATGACCAGCCGGTTGAAAGACGTAAAATGTTCAGTTAAGTTTCAGATGGACTACTCCCAACAACCAATCAGCCCAAATGGACTTTCATTCAGTCGCTGCACTCAACGGGCATGCATGGCCGACGATCCAAACAGGTGAGATCACAAAATATCTGGCATGTCAGAGCAGGGTTCAATGCAGGCAGAAGCAGGGGAAGCATTTAATGTACTTTGACAGCTCTTCAGCTCCGATCTTCTGCCCCATCAGCCACGCAGTCTGCTAATCATTAATAATAGTCGGTGGTATAAGCAGTCAAAGCTTAATTAAAAATGTAGGGATATTTTTCGGGTTTGGACCTGTAATTACTGTTAATTTGTCAGATCGGGTGGGTTTCAGAGATGATGGCTGCAGGCTGGGGCCAGGTCAGTTTGGATTATTTGGACATGAGTGCAACTCTACTGCACAAACACTAGTGGTGTAACGGTAGGGATGGGAATTGATAAGAAATTATCAATATCGATGCCTTTATCGATGTCATTTATCGATTCGATTCCTTATCAATTCTGTTATCAATTCTCATTTGGGTAATAAAATATAGTAAACCATTTGTGTTCATAAAGAATTTATTTATGGATTTTTTCCCATATTTTTAGACCCATTTTTCGCTCTGATTCTTCGTTTTTCATTTTTGGCGAAAATGGTGCAGTACCAGTTTCGGCCGCTTTAGAGGCGCTGTAGGCAGCAGCCAGCAGAGGACTCAGAGAGTGAAGAGGAAGAGGGGCCACTTCCAGAAGTTTCTACTTGCTGTGTCCGAAAAAAGACTCCTTTGGTCGGACTGATGACTCTGTCGCTGCCCGCTCCCTGCTGTGGATGTAGCTGTTTTTGTTTGCAAGATACCACTCATAAACCACACCGCGGATTTTTAAATCCAGCTGATTTCACATTTGGTTCAGCTCAGGAGCCCGTCTGCTATAGTGAGGTAAGAAATATATTTTTAAGCGTTTATTTAGCTAAATTTAAAGAAACAAAGCGTCCGGTTTGACCCGCCTGGCGCCTGCATAAAAATCAGCGAACTTTTTTTTTAAAATCCAGCTTATTTGAACATTTCGTTAAACTCAAGAGTACGTCTACTATTAAGTCAGCTAAGAAATATATTTTTTAAGCGTTTATTTAGCTAAATTTAAAGAAAGAAAGCGTCCGGTTTGACCCGCCTGGCGCCTGCCTAAAATTCCGCGAACTTTTTTTTTTTTAAATCCAGCTGATTTGAACATTTCGTTAAGCTCAGAAGGACGTCTGCTATGAAGTCAGCTAAGAAATATTTATTTTTTTTAGACACCACCACGCCACCACCACTCGGGCGCGGCGCATGTCTGTGATGTCAGCGCTTAAATACGTCACCACCAGGAGTCTGCAGAACCGATAAGCTGAATCGTTAAGACAAGCATCCTACAATTCCATGGAATTGGACTTTTAAGAACCGGTTCTCTAACAAAACCGGTTCTCGGTTCCCATCCCTATGTAACGGTACACGTTGATGTACCTAACCATTTCGGTACGGCTAGTTCGATTCGGTGCACCTGCGTACCGTTTCAGAAATTTTTTCACTCATTACATTTTATTAACGGGATATTGTGCACCACAGAACTAAAGTTCCTAGGCGTGTTTCGGCACGGCGCTATTATCTTGCAGCACGCTAGCATTTAGCAGCCTAGCATCTTGTTGTGGTCTCCTGTTTGGGAACATTATGGCTTTCTTGTTAAAAAAACTTGAACAAATCCAAAGCTGTGTGTCGACTTTGTTTCACAGAGACTGGATCAGCTGCAGGCAACACGTCTAACTTGTTAAAGCGCTTGAATCGACATCATCCGAATGTGAGCGTTTCTTCTACAAGCAAGAAAAACAGCTTGTTGCAAACACTGATAACAGCAGCAGCATTTAAACAACCTTTATCAGGTAATTCAGATTGGTCCAGAGCAATACCACAAGCGGTAGGAGTGTTTAAAGCCTTGGATCTACGTCTGAATGTTGTTGATGCGCCGGCTATAAAGTTATTGAGCGTCCCTACTACATCCATCATGTCAACACTTCAGCCAAAAAGTTCAGAACTTTATACATCCATCCATCCATTTTCTTCCGCTTATCCGGGGTCGGGTCGCGGGGGTAGCAGCCTAAGTAGGGAGGCCCAGACTTCCCTCTCCCCAGCCACTTGGAGCAGCTCCTCTGGGGGAATCCCAAGGCGTTCCCAGGCCAGCCGAGAAACATAGTCCCTCCAGCGTGTCCTGGGTCTTCCTCTGGGTCTCCTCCCGGTGGGACATGCCCGGAACACCTCACCAGGGAGGCGTCCAGGAGGCATCCTAACCAGATGCCCGAGCCACCTCAACTGGCTCCTCTCGATGTGGAGAAGCAGCGGCTCTACTCCGAGTCCCTCCCGGATGACTGAGCTTCTCACCCTATCTCTAAGGGAGAGTCCAGACACCCTGCGGAGAAAACTCATTTCAGCCGCTTGTATCCGAGATCTCGTTCTTTCGGTCATAACCCAGAGCTCATGACCATAGATGAGGGTAGGAACATAGATCGATCGGTAAATTGAGAGCTTTGCCTTTTGACTCAGCTCTCTCTTCACCACGACAGACCGGTACAGCGCCCGCTTCACTGCGGACGCTGCACCTATCCGCCTATCGATCTCACGCTCCAGTTTTCCCTCATTCGTGAACAAGACCCCGAGATACTTAAACTCCTCCACTTGGGGCAGGACCTCCTCCCCGACCCGGAGAAGGCATGCTACCCTTTTCCGGCTCAAGACCATGGCCTCGGATTTGGAGGAACTGATCCTCATCCCGGCCGCATCACATTCAGCTGCAAACCGCTCCAGCGAAAGCTGTAGATCACGAACTGATGAAGCCAATAGGACCACATCATCTGCAAAAAACAGAGAAGAGATTCTAAGGCCACCAAAACGGATCCTCTCAACACCTTGGCTGCGCCTAGAAATTCTGTCCATAAAAGTTATGAACAGAATCGGTGACAAAGGGCAACCTTGGCGGAGTCCAACTCTCACAGGAAACGAGCCCGACTTACTGCCAGCGATGCGGACCAAGCTCTGACACCGGTCGTACAGGGACCTAACAGCCCATATCAAAGGGCCTGGTACCCCATACTCCCGGAGTACCCCCCACAGAACCCCCCGAGGGACGCGGTCGAATGCCTTTTCCAAGTCCACAAAGCACATGTAAACTGGTTGGGCAAACTCCCACGCACCCTCCAGGACCCTGTTGAGGGTGTAGAGCTGGTCTAGTGTTCCACGACCAGGACGAAAACCACACTGCTCCTCCTGAATCCGAGGTTCGACTATCCGACGGACCCTCCTCTCCAGAACCCCTGAATAGACCTTACCAGGGAGGCTTAAGAGTGTGATCCCCCTATAGTTGGAACACACCCTACAGTCCCCCTTTATGAAAAAGCTAAAACTGATATTGTCAACAAGCCCTGGAGCAGATTAATGTCCAAATGATGATGATGACCGAGAGATTCAACCACCTCATAACAACCGTTCAAGAAGATGTATTGTTGTTTTATTATTATTATTTTTATCTAATTAACCTTTTAGCCCCAAGCAGTGAAGCGCTGCGAAGGCCTATTGTAATCGCTCGATTTCTTCTAAATTATAATTTTTCCGTCACTTTGCGTGGCTGCTTGGGGCCTTTAACATATTCAAAAACTCACCAAACTTGACCCAACATTGTCCCCCAACTACAAATTTTGGATTCTGGTGGAATCGCAAGTGGGCGGGGCCAAACTGCTCTACAGCGCCCCCTAACGTGAGTTGGGGGAAACCGTAGGTCGTAGAGATCTGAAACTCGGTACATAGGTAGATCCCCCTGAGTCAAGAAAAAAAAGTCTCTTGGAGATACCCTCTAAAATACACAGGGAGGTGGCCATTTTGGGTCAAAGGTCAAATTTTGGTCATTTTTCAATTTTACTCATGTCGAACTTTGATGAACTCCTTCTCAGGCATTCGACCTATCTGCTTCATTCTTGGTCAGAATGCAGGTAAGGCATTGGGCTTTAAAAGTTATCAATAAAATTGACTTTTCGTATATGTTCAGGGGGCGTGGCAGAGCGGGGAACGTTGCATACTCGTCGAAACAAACAAAACGCTATAACTTTCTCATTAAATGGTCAATTGACACCAAACTTGGCATGATGGATTCTGGTTGGATGCCTGACGATCCTACGTTGTCATAGTATGACCTCACCTAAGCCCCGCCCCCTCAGAACAGGAAGTGACTTGTTTTGCTTGGAAAGCTCCAACTCTGGCTCTCTTGATCTAATCAAGATGATCTTGTGTCAGATGACTGATAACAATAATAATAATAATAATAATAACTTTTATTTATAACGCACTTTACATCAAACAGATCTCAAAGTGCTACAATGAAAAATAAAATCAAGATAAAAATCAACCATAAATGCAACAAAGAAGAGGAACAACCAAGAGGATGGAGCCTCACAGATGATTGCATCAAAAACTTAAAATTCACAAAATGCAGATAAAATACTCAAAAAACTGGGTGCAATAAAAAACAAAAGCACAATTAATTATTTAAAAAACTGGATAAAAAGAAAGGTTTTAAGACCTTTTTTAAAACATGTCACGGTCTGTGGGGCCCTCAGATATGAGGGCAGGGCGTTCCACAGCCGAGGGGCAGCGCAGGAGAAAGCCCGGTCTCCCATTGTGCGAGACCGAGACCTGGGAGTGAGAAGAAGATGGGTGTTGGAAGAGCGGAGAGTGCGGGAAGGACAGTGAGGAGTGAGAAGTTCTTTTAAATAGGATGGTGCATTACCGTACAGGCACTGGAAGGTGAGCAGATAAATTTTGTACGTGATCCGGGCAGAAACAGGAAGCCAGTGTAGTGAACGCAGTACAGGAGTGATGTGTTCATACTTACGCACTCTCATCAGGACCCTGGCAGCGCTGTTCTGGACATACTGTAGTTTTTGTATGTTCTTGCCAGGAATCCCGAAGAGAAGTGCATTGCAGTAATCCAGTCTGGAGGAGACAAAGGCATGGACGAGCTTTTCTGCATCAGTGAAGGACAGTGTAGACCGAAGCTTTGCAATATTTCGAAGATGAAAAAAAGAAGTTTTACAGATATGCTTTATATGGCTTTCAAAGGTGAGTTGTGGATCAAAAATAACACCAAGATTGGTGACTGTATTGGAAAGAGAGATGTTCTGGCCAGAAAAAGTGATACTGAGGATTTTTTGTTGTTGAATTTGATGTGATGTACCAATTTGAATTGCTTCTGTTTTTGAACTGTTAAGGTGAAGGAAATTTTGCCGCATCCATGCCTTTATCTCCTCCAGACACGCTGTGAGTGTGGAAAGAGAAGAAAGTGGAGAAAATGGAGAAGCTGAAGAAGATGATGTAGATGGGGTCTCAGACACATTGCTACCCAGTTTAAGATACAGCTGAGTATCATCAGCATAGCAATGGAATGAGACCCCATAGCTGCTGATAATACACCCAAGTGGTACCATGTATAGGTTGAAAAGGAGGGGTCCCAGAACTGATCCCTGGGGCACACCACAAGAAACAGGATGGCTCAATGACTTGGCACGCCCGATGGAGACAGACTCTGTTCTGTCTGTCAGGTATGATCGGAACCACTCCAGGGCAGTGCCAGTAAGTCCTGCAAACTGCTGTAAGCGTTGGAGCAGAATGTAATGATCAACCGTATCAAAGGCTGCCGAAAGATCAAGGAGAATAAGGAGAGAGGAGGAACCACGGTCTGCAGTGACCAACAGGTCATTTGTGACCCGGACAAGAGCTGTTTCAGTGCTATGTGCTGTTCGAAAACCTGATTGAAATTTATCCAGTATATTATTGTCATGTAGATGTTCTTGTAGATAAACCGAGACTAATTTCTCCAAAACTTTAGCGAGGAAGGGAAGGTTGGAAATGGGTCTGTAATTTGCCAGGTCATGAGGATCGAGGGTAGGTTTTTTAAGAAGAGGTTTAATTATAGAGGACTTCAAGACAGGGGAAATATGACCAGATTGGAGAGACTGATTAACTATAGTGGTGATAAGTGAACTGAGAGAGGCAATGTTAGCCTTGACCAGGACTGTTGGGAAGGGGTCAAGAGCACATGTGCAGGGTTTCATTGCCCTGACAGTGGCTTCAACTTCCTTCACACAGACCTCTGGGAAAAAGCTGAGGGGAGGAGGGTTCTCAAGCTGTACATTTGCAGCCGGAGAAAGGGCAGGGGGTGAAGAGGTGATGGCTGATCTGATTTTTTGGATCTTGTTTTGGAAAAAGGAGATAAATTTATTACAAAGATCATTAGTGGAGTCAGTGAGTGAGGTTGTACGTGGCTGAAGGAGGTGAGTGATGGTTGAAAAAAGTATTTTGGAGTTACCAGGGTTATCAGAAATTATAGATGAGTAAAATAAAGTTCGAGAGTTTTTGAGGGACCTAGCATACATCTTACGATGCTCTGTATAAGCTAGCTTGTGAGCTAGCAGACCAGAAGCCAAGAAGCGTCTCTCAAGCACTCGACCAGCTGTCTTCATTTTCCTCAGCTCTGGGGTAAACCAGGGAGCTGAGCGTGAAAAGGCAACTGTCCTCTCTCTGACAGGAGCATGTTGGTCTAAGATGCTGGAGAGGCTGATGTTGTAGAAGTCCACTGCATTGAGGGAAGCTGGAATGGAGACAGGAACGAGGACCTTAAGATCAGCTGCTAGAAGTTCAGGGTTGATATTTTTCAGATTTCTAAAAGAAATTTGTCGCTTTGGTTTGATGGTACTGTTCAGGAAAGGAAGCTCCATGTAGATGACTTTGTGATCGGATACACCCATGTCATATGCTGAGAGATGATGCACAGTTAGAGAGTTTGTAATGACTAAGTCCAGGGTGTGGCCACGAGAATGTGTTGGAAGCTTGACATGTTGTTCCAAGTCCATACAGTCCAAAAGTTGAAGGAATTCAGCAGCTAGATGATTAGTAGGTGTATCAACATGAATGTTGAGATCCCCGAGTATGAGTAAGTTAGTGGTTGTAGAACAGAACATTGACAGAGTCTCTGACATTTCAGCAAAAAAGGAAGGATGAGATTTAGGGGGCCTATAAATGAGGAGCACTTTCATTGAGTTTGGTGTTTTGGAAGAGAAAGCCAAACACTCAAAGGAGGACAACTCAGACAGAGTCACAGGTAAAAGGTCCAGATGGTCTTTAAAAATGACGGCTAGACCACCGCCACGGCCTAAACCAGTGTTAATTTTGTTGACTAATTATTTTTGTCGACTAAATGTTTTCATTGATTTGTCGACTAAAATTAGACTAAAACAAAAAAAATTCTGATGACTAAGTAATGACTAAAACTAAATGATGTTTTAGTCACATGACTAAGACTAAAACTAAATTAAAAATAGCTGTCAAAATTAACACTGGATTCAAGTACTGCTTGTAGTTTTACTGTTAAAAGCAAGGTTAGACAAATAATGTTTGAAAAAAGTTTTATTTGTTGTTGTATGTATTGCATATTAATATTAATATTATGGTTAAAACATTGTTTTGTTTTAGTAACTACAGAGAATTGATGAAAAGTTTTTACTATGTATAACTTAGTCGACTTAATTGACTGTAGATTTAGTCGACTAAATGTTTTCATTGATTTGTCAACTAAAATTAGACTAAAACAAAAAAAATTCTGATGACTAAGTAATGACTAAAACTAAATGATGTTTTAGTCACATGACTAAGACTAAAACTAAATTAAAAATAGCTGTCAAAATTAACACTGGCCTAAACTCCGTGCTCTCTGGAGATATTTATATCCAGCAGGACATGCCTCATTGAGAGCAGAAAAACTGTTCGGCTGATGCCAAGTCTCTGTAAAGCACATAATATCCAAATCCTTATCCAGAATGTGCTCCTGGATGAGGCTTGCTTTATTAGTCAATGACTGTACATTGAAAAGTTCTATTTTAAGGTAAGGTGAAGTCATGTGTTTTTTAATAGGCTTGAGAAGGTTAAAATCCACTCCACGTTTTCCATCCTGCGCTCGAGAAGACGCAGGAACTGCTGTAGTCACGTCAGGACTACAAATCCCATGAGCCACAGTGCTCTGATGACGTGAGCGCCATGCGCCAGAACGCCCAGCTGACCAAATGACCGGTATGGTGGACCCAGTCCGATTAAAAATATGCTTTCTCCGGGAGCTTCTGTGGACATACGGAGGACGTCGAAAAAGACCCAGCCTTTTGATGACGGCAACGTCCACAGGATCCAGATGGACATTGCTGTTATTAAGGCTCAACAGCTCTCCAGCAGAGTAGCTTAGTATCACGCTAGCTAAGGAGGGAGACACGGCGTCACTAGGGCTGGGCCATATCATATCATTACCGGTTTTACCAGGCAAAAAAGCTTGCCCGGGCAAAACATTTATATCATGATATGCTAATTTCATGACGTAATACGTCGGGGCGCCCCGCCCCCTTCACTTCCGAGCGCTTCAAAAGACCAAACCGAGCTGCGCACCTCCCTCCACCAGTCTGTGTACTGGTGTAACGCTAGAACAAACAACGTGTTTCAGCTGTCTCTCCCCTGTCTCTCACTGCACAGGTACAGAGAGCTCGTCCCCCCCCTCCCCCCGCCCCGCACTGCACAGCGTGTGTGCGGGCTGCTCTCTCCCTCGCTCCAAAACTGTCGCGCGCGATTCAGCTGTTTCACACAGTCTCACACAGAGGCAGGTGATCAGAGAATCAGATAGATCAGTTAAACCCCGACTTGCTCCCGGTAGGTCTGGATGGCGCCTTGCAAGGCAGGCTACCACTACCGGTGTATGAATGTGTGTATGAATGGGTGGATGGCTGGTATTGTAAAGCGCTTTGGGGCTCCTCACAGGGGGCTGGAAAGCGCTATATAAATAAGCTCCATTTACCATTTACCATTTAAAAAAATTAATCAGAAAAATGAATAATTCCTGCAGGAACAGAGGAAGCTGAAACACCAGAAGCTTCAGGGTCAGCAGAGGCGGCTCCAGCAGGGGGGAGCTAGGGGGTGCTAGCCCCCCTGGAAAAGTCACAGCACCCCATTAGCACACCCAAGAAAATATCAGATTATTTTCTTTTTCATCTGAGTTAATATTCTTTAACATGTGGTTGTTGTGATATTTTCCTCGCAAAACACAACTAATTTTAAAAAATCAGTGATTGTATTGAGTAAAAAAAAAAAAAATCTGATCCACCAGCTGAAGCCCACAAAGATGAGTGATGCTCTCAACACTGACCCAGTAAGGAGCAGAAACTGGTGACATGATGCCTCTGGACTGGTTATGCCATTTTTAGCTAATACAACTTCATAAATCATTTCCTGGCTTGCAGTGATAATAAATGACTTATCTGGTCACATTAAATAACTACTTTTAACCAAAATCCAAAATAAACTTTATTAAAATAGCCTCACTGCATCTAAATTCATGCGCGTATAAAACTGAAATAATTCCTGCTCAAAGAGTTAATTTTGCCTTAGACAAAACTTGCCTTAGACTTTCATGTCTTGGATCTTTTATACCGTTTTTCTTTACAATTTGTATTTTTGTTGGATGTAACTGGGACCCTGTCCATAGTTTTGTTCCACCTTATGTACCACATGTGATGTGAATGACACACATTGACCTTGAGAACTGAAAGAACAAATGATCCTTCATAGCATCCTCAGTAAAATGCTTAGCCCCCCCCTAGCACCTGCAGAAAAATATCTCTGGAGCCGCCACTGGGGTCAGCTGATCAACTTGTTACGTTATTTTTATACAGTACTTGGAGACAGAATACTTTACTTAATAAAGTAATATCAGTAAAATTACCCCTTGTTTTTTTTATTTTATTTTATATAATGCTGCAAAGCAACATGTTAAGTTAATTTTGTCAAATAAATGAATTAGATTTTTTTTTGGTTATATCACGAAATTTATCGTTATCGTGATAATGCTCTGAAATATCACGATATAATTTTTGAGCCATATCGCCCACCCCTAGGCGTCACACAGTAGCAGGAATATAAAATAGCAGAGTCCCCCGAGCAGCAAAAAAAACATCATCCGAAGCCACAATTTATCCACAACAATGACTAAAGTTGTGGGAAAAAATAATCCAGACGGAGAAGCGGCGAACAAAACAACGCCAGCGTCCTCTCAGCCTCAGGTAAGCAAGATATCTAAGGATCTGTTAAAATGCTGTTAAAAAGAGCAATGTCAATGTTTGTGTTTAAAAAAATGAAAATAGTGAATTGTTGAAGAAATACGTATGAAGTAGTTCAATGTGTAGTATCTCGAAATTTGAAAATTGAGATGTTATTCATTTTTTTCATTATTACTTAAATATAATTATTGTTTGAAATGATTTTTTTTTTAAAAGGGGCAGACATAATAAGATATTTTCTTCTTCTGCCGCCTTTCATTTTATATTTTCTTTTTTTATATAAGAAACGTGTTTGTTGCGTTTTTTTATAAAATGAATAAATAAATAAATAAAAATATATAATATAGGTGTGTGAGTGTGTGTTTATTTATATATATATATATATA
>JBBPBX010035711.1:19676-31902 GCA_038048925.1 Garcialebias charrua
AAAAAGTATAAGTTAAAGCTGGAATACATGTAAAACTGATGATGTAAACATAACAATAATCATTTACAACATGAAATGCATTTGCACAAAATAATACACATTAAACTTTAAATTAGCTTTTCTTTTTTCTTTCCCCCACATCCCTTTTAAGCATCACTGCGTTCCTCAGGTCCCACAGGAAAAGGTCCAGATCGAATCACTTCCTGTTACGCTGATCCCTCAGAGGTCCGACTACAGTCTGCCCTTTGTGCTGCCTCCCCTTTTTGTATTTACTACCAATAATTAGACATGTTGAACACTGAGAAAGATAAAGCTCTACGGTTTAATGGCGTTACTGCAGACAGCACTGTTTGTGTGCGCCGCACATTTTTTAAAAGTTTGTTTTTATAAATGATGGTTGCTTATTTTGAGGAGTAAAACTAATTTTAATGAACATCAAGACAAAAACACATAAAGCTTATGAAACTGCAGTAGCATCAAAACACCCACAATGAATACAAATATAAAAAACTTGAATGTAAAATTTCCAAGTTACCATTTCCTCTTGGTATTATACCTCGTAGTGAATGTTTTGTCTTTTCAATATTTTCAGCATCAGTAGTGTCCATCTGTTGCATTGCTTAAAATTTCTGGACACAAAATGTGACGGTGTTGTTCAGATCTTCTGTCAAACTGCATGAAAAACACATTTTCTAAGACACTTAAAGGCCCACTGACATCATCTTACAAATTTGCATAAAATGATAGAAGATATATATATCTTGTATCATTCAACTATGTTCGTTTTTGCAAACAAAATGATAAATTAATGAAAATTCCTTTCAAACTGACTTTAAAATTAAAAACCGCGTTTCTCTCTGAAAAATCCGACTACAAGCGAATGCAACATTTGTGACGTAGGAAGCAGGACCTTCAGTCTGCGTCTGCCATTAACGCATATTCATTCTCAGCCAGATCGCCTTTTTTTTGTAAGACTTAAAAAATGCCGGTTCGTTGTGTCGCCTTTGGGTGTTCTAATATCATCAGTGAACAAGTGAGCCTTTTCACTTTCCCAACAGATGTAAGACCTTCGTCAAAAATGGAATAAATAAAGCTGCCCCCCCTCGGACTGAGCTCCCTGCTTCCTGAACAGGTAAGAGTCAAATATATACGGGAGCAGACCTAAATTAGAACCTGCTGTTTCTGCTCATCTAATAATAATAATAATAATAATGTCACATTTTTGTCATCTGTGTATGTTTCCATACAAGACGAAATTTGATTCTGCATTTAACCCAACCACCACCAGGTGGGGCAGTGGGCAGCTATAGAAAGCGCGCCGGGGAGCAGTTGGGATGAGATGTGCTGCTCAAACACACCACAAGTTATGCCGTGACTGGGGTTCGAACCTGGGTCCTTCGGGTCCCAAGTCACTACACCATCTTGGCCCCAACTTCCTGCTTCCAAAACTAAAGACAAATAGCTCAAATCTTAACTTAGATTGATAATTTTGTTGTTTTATTTCTTGTTGGCCATGAATATTTAGATGGGGCGTTCTAAAGACGTTCTTTCTCCTACGTCACAAATGTTGCATTCGCTTGTAGTCGGATTTTTCAGAGAGAAACACAGTTTTTCATTTTAAAGTCAGTTTGAAAGGAATTTTCATTAATTTATCATTTTGTTTGCAAAAACGAACATAGTTGAATGATACAAGATATATATCTTCTATCATTTTATGCAAATTTGTAAGATGATGTCAGTGGACCTTTAACTTTTCTGTCACGGTGGTGTCATGAGAGGTCAACGTTCTCGTACTCGCCGTGGTCCGAGTCCTCCAGCTCGATACCAGGAACCAGGTTATAGTACTCGGTGGACTGAGTCAGATAAGCTTTCTCCCTGTCAGCGGAGTCTTTCATCACTTCTGTCACGCTGACCGTGTCCAGTTCGGCCTTAGTGGTCCGACCGGGCTTCTGGGTCGCCGGCTTTTCCTCTGTGGAGACGGAGCGGCACAAGGACGTTGGAGGACGAGACTCCACCGAGCTCAGCTTTATCTCTACTTCTTCATAGATGTCCCTGTTGCTGCCCTCATGCAGCTCCGCCGCCGGGCGGAGCAGCTGGTTCTTCAGGATCCCTCCTTTCCCCCGTTCTTTCCCCGGCTCTGCAGCCGACGGTTGCTGCTGCTTGTTGGGATGCTTGTGGCCGTTGTGGCTGGAGCTGGGAGCCCTCTTCTTGGAGGTGCTGAACGCCGGAGTTTCTTTCTTCTTCCTCTTCCTGCCGCAGCACCAGCAGAGCAGCAAGGCAGTGAGGATGAGGAGGGGGAGCACGATGAAGAGCGCCGTGAGGCCCGCTGGGCGGCACACGTCATCGAGGCGCAGCGACCACGCGGTCCTGCCGTGCAGGTGCGGAGGAGCGGAGCAGGTCAGGTTCATCCCGAGGTCCTGCAGCTGGGTGGTCCTGTTAGCTGCTCCCCCTGCCTCCAAGCCCTCCAGTAACAAACAAGAGCATTCCCAGTGGTTCCCATCCAGCTCCAGTCTCTGAAGACTGGGAAGGTGTAGTATAGCACCAGGGAGGGAGCGCAGCTGGTTCTTCTGGAGAAACAACTTCTGGAGGCTGTAGGAGTCCTGCAGGAAACCGTCAGGAAGCTCCTGGAGAACGTTCTCACTCAAGTTCAGCTCTGTCAGACTGGGCTGGCCTGCAAGAAACTGCCGAGGCAACTTCTTCAATCTGTTCCGATCCAAGTACACCTTCTGCAGCGCAGACGCCTCTCGGCCATGAGCGTCAATGAAGCTGATGTTACAGCTGGAGAGGTCCAGAGTCTCTACGTCTGTCCCGTTTGTAAACACAGACCAGAGGACGTGAGTGAACGCAGAGCCGGAGTAGTTCAAGCAGCACACACCGGCAGGAACCTCGGAGGGAAGCCGGGACAGAACGGTGGCTGCTGGACAAACGCATCCACAAACCAGTCCGGCCTTCACCAGCGATGCAAAGATCAGCAGAAGAGCCCAGACGGAGACCATCTCTGAAACAGCAAAGAAAGCAGGATGTCATCACCACACGTCCTTATAGTGACGCCTCCTCCCTCCTCCTCCACCTCCTCACCAGGGCTGGATGAAAGCTAACAGAGATGTAGATAAACTCAGCAGGTTCTCCAAGGGCTCCTGGTTGCTGTGAGGATCGTATAGGTTGGCATAGTGATGGGATCACTGGGGAGCACTGGTTCAGGGTTCAGCTGTGGGAGAGGAAGCAGATGGCACGCTGAATTTCACTCGAAGGTCCAGAGTTAAAGTCACATGAGGAGACATTTAGAGCCCACACAGACACTCAGAAATAAGATTTTACTTTAAGGTTGGCTGACGTGATTTTTGAACTTTGCATAAATTGGCACAACATATATATCTTTTATCATTCAACTACAGTATGTTCGTTGTTGCAAACAAAATGATAATTTAATGAAAATTCGTTTAAAATTTTGGTTTAAAAGTTGCGCTGTGTTTCTTCACGGGACATCCGGGTACTTCTGCTCGCTAATTTCAGTCTGCGGCTGCGTATAGAACGCAGATTCATTTTCTGCACGTTCGCCTATTTTTTTTTTGTATAACTTGAAAAATGCCGTTACGTTGGGTCACATTTGGGTGTTCTAATATCATCAGTGAACAAGTGAGCCTTTTCACTTTCCCGAAAGATGAAATACTTTGTCAAGACTGGACAAAACAAACAAAGCTGTCCCCCTCGCTCCACCCAAACGGTAAGGCAGAACCTACTGTTTCTTGTTCAACCCCCTGAACTAAAGGCTCCGGCAGAGCTCTGCGTACGGCCTGTACGCCGCTCTACGCGCGTGTTCTGTGCGCACGCGTTCACTGGCACAGCTCTGTTTTCGTTCTCGCGTTAAATGCTCGCGTTTTCGCTCCAAATTCTTGTTATAAATTGAGCAGCTGCGCGCAGAGCGTTTATCTACGAGACAAACTGAGGTCGCTGATCGGTCATTTGCTGACACGCCTACTGAATTGATTGACAGGTCGAGTGGGAGACCAAAAAAAAAGGCATGAGCTGTCAGGCTGCAGCCGCTGCGGTGTTTCTAAACTTTATATGTTAATAAAAAGTTCTAAAAAATAAAAATTAAAACAGGGAGCCCTGGTCCTGCAGCCCACAGCCCACCAGGAAATATTTAGAACGTCGCACAGCCAGGTAGGACATGAGTTATTATTCGCTCGTGACAAATTCATTCATTTCAGTCATGGAGTTAACGGAGGAGGAAGCGATTACTTGACTTTTGGCAAAAAAACAAAAGAAAAGTCCAGATCAGCGATGAAGAAGGGGAATTTAATTCATTTGTGTAACATACAAAACAGTCCGGCGCCGGGCAGTTTATTGTGAGACAACGCGCATCGCGTACGCGGTCGTAAAATTTGAGCTTTGCGCGTTCGTGCCCTGCGGGGCTACGCTTGTGCCTCTGCGTATGTACGGCGTACAGCGGCGTACTGCCTTACGCTGAGCTCTGCCGGGGCCTTAACTTCGGCTTCCCAAACTGAAGACAAATCGCTCAAATCTAAACTTAGATTGCTAAATTCGTCGGTTTCTATATTGTGCTCTATTGTTATGTAAAAGGGGCGTTTTAGGAGACATTCCTGCGCGGACGTCACAAAATTAGCAAGCGGAAGTACCCGGATGTCCTGTGAAGAAACACAGCGCAAATTTTAAACCAAATTTTTAAACAAATTTTCATTAAATTATCATTTTGTTTGCAACAACGAACATAGTTGAATGATAAAAGATATATATGTTGTGCCAATTTATGCAAAGTTCAAAAATCATGTCAGCCAACCTTTTACTTTCATGCAACTAAACAGCATGGTGTTTTGGTGATTTTATTTCTCAAGGCAGAATTTAGCTTTTGGTAATCTTTCCTTTAGTTGGATTTGATGTATCTGTCAACTGTTATTTTGTTTTATTACTTTATTATTCTAACATGCTTCAATATAAAGGTTGAATTCAACAGACAAGGTACTGGTTTAGTTTAATGGTTCCCAAAGTTTGGGTTGGTGCTTCGATGAAACAACCATTTGTTCACAAGAGAAGGAAGAATAGAGCGTTCCGCAATATTGACGACTCTGTGCCGGTCCACTGAGGTGAAGATCTGAGGTGTAAGGAGAAGCTCTCTGTTTACCGGTCGGTCTGTGTTCCTATTCTTATCAATCACAAACTTTGGGTAGTGACTGAAAGAACGAGGTCTTGGATAAAGGCGGTCTAAACAAGTTTTCTCCGCAAGGTAGCTGGATGCCTCCTTAGGGAGGTTTTCTGAGCATGTCCAATTGGAAGGAGACCCAGGAGAAGGTACGCTGAAGAGACTACATCCCTCAGCTGGCCTAGGAACACCTTGGAGTCCTCCCAGAAGAGCTGGAAGAGGTGTTAATGGAAAGACCTGCTTAAGATACTGCCCCTGAGACCCGACTCTGGAACAGATGGCAGATGGATGGACTGAGTGAATAATATGTCAAGACTTTTTGGCATTATTCAGGTCAGATAAAGTCCATTAAAGATAAAGATTAGGTTTAAGTGGCAAGTGTGGTTGATTGAAAAGTTCTGTGTTCATTTTGTTATCATCAGTTTAACAGCATTATTTCAGTCTGCACTAAACAGAAGAAAAGAATGAAAACTGTGAGCTCAAACATCTCCTTGAAAGTCCTTCAGAGTTCAGCGGCTCTTCCCACAAACTGACCTTTACAGTTTCTTAACGTGACGCAAGAAGCTTAGAGGTGGAGTAATGAAGGCAGACGTGATTCTTCAGCCTAGAGAAGATCAACAGAGCAGCACAGCTCCTAAACAAAGACAGGAAGTGAACATAAGAGGAGAAAAACCCAGAGCACCAAGTGGAAAAAAACTCCACTCATCTGCAAACTGATCAATTTTTTTCCCTGTAATCTCCTGTTTACTATTTGCTGACTGATAATCTAAGGTGTAGTGATTTATCGGTCCAGCTGTAGCTGATATTATGAATATACTACTAGCTGACATGTACGATTTAGCAAACACAAAGTCGTACATCTGGGGGTTAGTGAGGCCAAAACGATTCCTCTTTGAGTTCTACTTGAGTCAACACGAACTCCCGAGACAAAGACGTGGAGTTTTTCCAGCAGATAAACATTTCACTGAGTTTATCAGGTAGAAGGAATTAAAACTTTCAGGTTTAAAATCCTCAAGACAATGAACTAAAGGAGTTTTTCCTCCAAAAAGAGCCGGTTCTGACAAGGTTATGAAGACCAAACAGACAAGCTAAAACACTGTGGGGACCGTGTTGAGCTGGTGACACGAATCTACAAGACAGAACATTAAAACATACTTTTATCAGTAATAACTTTCTCAGTCCCCATTTCCAACTGACTCTATAAACAATCTGAACCTTCATTTTTATACCTTTACGGTCCCATCTGAAACGGTGAGTTTAAGTCCTGTTTGTAGTCCTGTTGATTAGCTCGATGATTAGTTCAGGCAGGTCTTAGTACAGAAGCTCCACTAACATCAAATGGTCGACGTCAACAGCTGTTGTGAACCAATTGGTGATGTTGTCACATCTTTTCAGGTATCGAAGCACAAACTTGTAGATAAACGGTCTCCCTGCAATGTGATCCTTTACACAAACTCAAAAGAACAAAGGTCCTAGAAGAGGCGTTTAAAGGCACACTGCAAATTAACCAAAATCAGCTTGTAGCTTGGTGGTCAGTGCCGTGGTCTTGTACGTGGAACAATTGCCAAATCTTTCATGCGAGTTCGCTCGCTAACCCATGAAGAAGGGAGCAGCTGAAAGTAATGTAGCCTACTACTGTTCTTATATCGATGGTATGTGTTTTTTAATTTGTAGGCAAAACTCTTGAATGGCCATTGTATGTTTGTTTACCTACAAAATACAGCCAAAGTGACTGAAAGCAGGTCAACAATGGCAATATCTCATGGAAGAGCCATAGGGATGGAGAATTTTGATGAATTGGTACATATTTACGCTTAGATTTGTATGCAGAAAAAAATGTTTGTTTACAGTGAGCATGTGCATTTCTGAATTGCTTATCAGTATTTCTGGAAAACTGTTATGTTTAATGTCCTAGTTTGTTGTACTTAAAGCTGCACTATGTAACTTTGTAATGCAGTCTGTAACTTTTCTAACAATATATTTTTAACATATTTCTTCACTCTGTCACTATCTACTGACAGACTGATGTTAGACAAAGTAATCTCTGAAAAAAACTATAGTCCCCTTGCTTCTCTATCAGCATTTATAAAAACACTAAAAACACAGAGTGACCCGGACAATGACCAGCCAATAAAAACAGAGTTGTTTGTCACGCCCCAACCCACGCCCCCGCCTGTCCCAGCCTCAGCGCCGCGCACGTTCTCATTCAAAGGATTGCAAAGCGATGCAGGACTGATTTGTATGTGACACAAATGTATTAAATATCCCTTCTTCATCCCAGAGCTGGACTTTTATTTTGTTTTTTTGCCAAAAGTCAAGTGATCGCTTCATCCTTCACTGACAGGAATGAGGAAGTCACGAGCGAATTAAATCATGTCCAACGTTGCTTCGTGAAGCTCTGCTGATTTCTGCTGGTTTTTGTGTTGTAGGACCAGTGATTCATGGTTTTATTATATTTTTTAGAACGTTTTATTAACATATAATCACAGAACTTTGCAGCGCTGAGACAGGACATGCAGAGGAGGTGGAGCATTCCAGAAATTCCATTCCTGCACTGACAGAAACGAGGAAGTCACGAGCGAATTAAATCATGTCCAACGTTGCTGCGTGAACCTCTGCTGATTTCTGCTGGTTTTTGTGTTGTAGGACCAGTGATTCATGGTTTTATTTTATTTTTTTAGAACGTTTTATTAACATATAATCACAGAATATTGAAGCGGCTCAAGCGGACATTCAGCAGGAGGCGGAGCTGCAGAATTCAAGTTCAACAGAGAACGGACTCTGGGAGCAGAATGCTTTTACCTGATGAAGAATTTTCTAAGTCCCAGCGTTCTCCAGAAATTACATAGTGAACCTTTAAGCATGCGCTAGCTGATGCTAATAATGGCTAGCCTGAGTGATTAGCTGCTAACCATGAGCTAAATAGTTAGTTCATGCTAATGGTTAACCATTAGCATGAGCTAGCTTATGCTAATAGTGTAATAACTCAAGATTTTGGGTTGGTTTTTTTAACCCAAGTTTTTAGTGGCAGTAAAATCAACAAATAAGGAAGTTAAAACTTTTTTAAAAGTAGAACCCAATCTGCTGGGTCAAAGTGATAACCTGGTTAAATTAGCTTGGTTCAAATTTGAGCTAGCTCTGGGTTACAGAATGTGTGGCTGGTAACGCAGCTGTGCTCCCTGCTTCAAGATTCATTACAATGCACAAGTCTTAAATCATCTCTCATTTCTTTTTACTTTGCTCCACACTTAGGTCCTGATCAGTGGTTCGTCAGGTCTTCCTTTGGACTTTGCTTTATCAAAATCTCACTTTGTTTAGATCTAGCTCCATTTACATTAGAGGGTGATTTTAAAGGGGACCACATATTGCTTTTTAAAATTTTTATGGTATTTCTTTGGGGTTAAAAAACAGTGTTCATTCAATTTAATACACAAAATAATTCTTAGATAATCAATTATACCCTTTTTAATTCTGCCATTTTTAACTTTCGTTTTGAACGACCGGTTTATGATGAGGAGGTCTTGTGGCACGCCCTTCAAAGATCTGCTCACATTAACTCCGCCCTCCAAAGGCAGACGAGGAAGTTACTGCACGTTTCTTTTGCCTCCTTCTGACTCTCCCTCCCTCTGACTCTCCCTCCCTCTGACTNCACCAATGTCGTCATGACTCCAGTTTGGGTGCCAACAGGTTTTCACTCCCGAATCAGTTTTTTTAGCTACCAAACTGACCCGAATCCCTTCAAACACCTGGAATCTTGTTCCCGAGCAAGAACAAAACCAGTTCCAAACATTCTTATTGATAACTCTTTGATGGGACAAATTATCCAGTTATTTTGCTTCGTCGTCCAGTTTGTTCAGAGTTTTGTTCAACTTATTTCACCTATAAGATTTCATCCTGCGTTCATTTATAGCCTGCAAATCTTTAACTCGGTTAAGATTTGCATGTTGTGCAGAGGGGTTTTGTTGTAACTGATGACTATCAGACTCATTCAAAGCTCCATTACTCTAAAATAAAGGGTAAGCAGGAAATAATGGGAGTTATTGCTTTTACATGTGAGATGTTATTTGCCTAGATTCAGATGCTTTGGTTGAAATGTTCACCCTTCTGCTGTCCAGATAACTTCATTCCAGAGAAGTTTGATAATGGGAGTAAAGGTTGGTGTTTGACAGCCTTGTGCTGTGGTTTAAAGAAAAATGAGCTGATCTTTAAATAAGACAAGACACCGGCTGATCTCGTAACGGCCTCACAGAGAGACTGAGAGCCCGTTATCCAAAAGGAGAATTTAAATCTGGAGAACGTGGATGATCTCATTTGCTAACAATGTGAACAGCTACTTCCTTTCTGGCAGCAGAACCTCCTCCAAAGTAACAGTTTGCTGCATCCTTTCATCAGGATGCAGCTGACAGAGGTCGAGAGACTGTTTTGAAGGCAGCAAGCTGTACTATATTACTATGAAGTAAAAATAAGTGCAGGGAAGCTTAACGGAGTGAGTTAGGATGTTTAAAAATTAAATTTACGAGTTTATGGTGCAAGTTTTCCAAAAAAAGTGGGTCTGATTTGGGGATGAACGAACCCGTGAGGCCCAGTTCCTGTGCAAAACCCTTCATAACAACAATCTGCAAACCTGATGCTTCTTAATAAGGTGTGCCAAAGTTAAACAGCTTAAGACAACAGAAGACATTTGATAAATAAAAAACACAATAAAACATGATTAAAGATCAGCTGAGTGTAAATAAATGGTAAGTACAGTACAGTAATGGGGTTTCTTACCTTCTGCTGCAGCCTGTTGCTCTGAAACTCTGATGGAGGGTTCAAACATCACGTCTGCCTCATCTCTGCATCCCATCAACTGATCAGGCTGAAGCTCTCCTCCTCTTCCTCCTCGCTCTGATCTGAGGGTGTGTCTCCCCCCGAGTGGAATGTGGAAATACAGCCCTGTTGCTTTGTGTGCAAAAAGGCAGTTTGCGTGTTTATCTGTGAAGGAGTGCTCATCAAGTTTTTCCTCTCGCAAAGTTCAGCTGAAGCGTCATTTCACTGTGGTTTGACTCAACTGTAGCTGACAGGTCTGAGTCCGGAGGAGCTCAGGAAAACGTCTGAGTGGCTGCAGCTGCCGCCTGGTGGCTCAAAGCAGTTTGATCCACTCGTTTACACAAGTTTTGTAGAGAAATTGCATTTCCTGCGAAAATGCAGTGTGAATGCTTATAGCAGAATTAGCAGAAAAACACTTGAAATTAGCTAAAAGCATGCTGAAATGTAAGAAGCCCAAGTTAGCAAAAGAAAGCAGAAAGAACACATATTTGCTGAATTACATTTAAATAAGCAGAAATTAGCACAAAAATTGGGAAATTAGCTAAAAACGCTGAAAATAGCAACAACAACAAAATAAAATAAAAAACCTGAAAAGCAGCTGAAAAGGCAGAAACATGAGTAAATTACCAGAAGGAAGAAGAATGAGCTGAAATGAGCCAGACACGTAGAATTAGCTGAAAAAGTTAAATTTGGCACAAAACAGCTAAAAAGAAGCTAAAATAGCAGAAAAAAGCTGAAACTAGCAGAAAAACGCTGAAAGGAGCATAACAAGCTGAAATTAGCAGAAAGAAGTTACATAATTGGACTGAAAGTAGCAGAAATTACCATGATTTTTTTCTATCTGAAAACAGCTGAAATTAGCTAAAAAGGTAGCTGAAAAGACAAGCTTAAATTAGCATAAGAAAGCAGAAATAACCTTTATCCCAATTAGATTGAAAAAAGCAAAAATGAACACAAAAACGTGAAAATTATCTGAAAAAAGCTTAAAATAGCAACAACAACAAAACCTGCTAGCAAAAAAATCTGTAGAAGCTGAAATTAGGCTGAAAAAAGCTGAAATCAGTGCAACAAATGTGAAATTGGCTGAAAAGGTGAAAATTAGCATTAGACAGCTAAATAGTAGCTGAAATATTGTAGAAGAAAAAGTTTAAACATGCAGAAATAAGCTGAAAGGAGTATAACAAGCAGAAAGTTAGAAGCACAAAAATGTACTTAACAGAAAGGATCTGAAAGGAGCACAAAACAGCTTAAAAACTGCTGAAATTAGCTGAAAGTAGCTAAAAAAAGTTTAGGTTTGCACAAGGAAGCTGAAAGAAGCTGAAGCAGAGCAAAATATGAAAGAAGCCGTTTAAGGTTGTAAACAGATCTAAAGAGTTGAAGGATGTAAAATGAGCTCAATTCATTTTCTATGAGAAAAAAGTGGTAGGAAAATGCTAAATATTTAAAAAAGCTTAAGTTGGACCAATACCAAAAGTCACATCAGGATTGTCCTGAAAGAGCTGAACGTTTTGATTTATGATTTGTTGAAATGGCTTGAAAACTGTGGGATGAGAATCGCGCTGAAAAACCTACAAAAGAAAAATGGATCATAATAGTGAATGCTTCATAAACGTTCAGATAATAAAGTTGTCCTGAATGAGCTTTTGTTTGGTATTTTCTCTTTCTCCAAGGTACATGGGATTAGTAGGACCTATTCAGTTCAATAATTAGACTCTGTCATTGTACAGGAAGTATCCAACAAAGTTAAGTCAGGTCATCTGGATGGTTACCGGACTTAACTTTGTTGGATTTTTCTACCTGGATTATTGAGCATGACTCAGGATACAGGAAGTAGTTTTAGAAAAATCATTATGTCTTCATATGAGGAATGTAGGTTTATTTTAGCATTTTAAATGTTTCTTTGCAAATTGGGGTCAAAAAGCCCCAATTACACAAAATTTCATCTTTCTATGGAGTATAAATTAGCCTTAAAGCTTCAGTATGTAGCTTTTTTTATGAACATATTTCTTCACTCTGTCACTACCTCCTGACAGACTGATGTTAGCCAGGTAATCTCTGAAAAAAAATTAAAAAAATATTGTCCCCTTGCTTCTCCAGGTGGTAAATAAGCATTTCTAAAAAGAAAAGGTGACCCGCCATTTTCCAGCCAATAAAAACAGAGTTTGTAACCAGCCAATAAAAACAGAGCTTGAATTTGAATCAGCCAATAAAAACAGAGCTTGAATTTGAAATTCAACAGACCACAAGGGGGCAGAG
>JBBPBX010035712.1:0-15375 GCA_038048925.1 Garcialebias charrua
GGCCCTAACAGGGCAGAGCGCGTTCAGCTGCCTCTGTTCTGCAGTTAGAACAGGGGGAGGAGGAAAGGTTGAGAGTTCAAAGTTCAGACTTTTGGGATTTAAAGTTGGTACTTTTGGCACATATGCGGAGTTTGGACGCAGGGTGACCTTTGACTCGTCAGGGGCAAATCTGGTGCACATTGGATGCACAGATAAAGCGTGGAGGTCACCTACGCGTTTTGCTGAGCACAGAGCTAAGAGCAATGCAGTCTTATAAGATAACAAATCTATCTTAATGCTGCTAAGAGGCTCAAATGGAGGCTCACAGAGAGCATCCAGGACCAACTGTAGGTCCCACAGAGGGGCCAAAGTCCTGCTTGGAGGCCTCTTCCTCAGCACGCCCTTCATGAACCGTATCATGAGAGGGTGGGCACCAGGTGATTTACCTCCCCAGCCCTCATGGCATGCCGAGATGGCTAATAAAAAGACCTTAATGGTGGAGAAAGAGCGACCCTTCTCTAGCAGGTCCTGTTGAAAGGTCAGGAGCTGGACCAGGTCACAGGAATATGAGATAATATTCCTCTCTAGACACCAGGCCTCAAAAACACGCCACTTGCGAGCGTAGAGGGTCTGAGTAAACTGTGCTCTCGCTCCCTGTATTGTGTTTACCACATTACTGGGCAGACCGGAGGCCATTAACTAGGCCCTTTCAGTGGCCAGGCCCAGAGTTGCCACAGTTCTGGGCGTGGATGAAGGATCTGCCCATGGGCCTGGGTCAGCAGGTCCCTGTGGGAGGGTAGCTGCCATGGTATCCCCATCAGCCGTGAAATCACCTCTGGGAACCATGCTTACTGAGGCCACCTGGGGGCTATCAGTACGTATTAGGGAGAGAGCTCCCCTTCGCACACGTTCCAGTGTCACCTGAATCAAGGGGACAGGTGGAAACGCGTAATACAGCCTCCTCGCCGGCCAGCTGTACATCAGGGAATCTGTCCCCAGCGGTGTATCTGTCTCCCTTATTGAATGATACAGGGCACAGGGCGTATTGTTGCTGCAGGCGAACAGATTTACGGTGGCCCTCCCGTATCGTGCCCAGACCTGGTCCACGATACGTGGGTTCAGCCGCCACTCCGAGGGGAGGAGGGGCCTTCTTGAGAGGGCATCTGCCCCGTGATTCAGCTCATCTGGGACGTGGATCGCCCTCAGCAACAAGATTCGGGAGCTGCACCACGTAAGCAGTTTCTGTGTCAACCTAAGGAGGGGGTGGGACCTTGTCCCACCTTCTCTGTTGATGTAGGAGACTGTGGTCATGTTGTCTGATTTTATCAGGACATGTTGTTGTGCAACAAGCCCCTTCCTGTAAAAGTGTTTCAGAGACAAAAACACTGCTCTGAGTTCCAGGAAATTTATGTGGAGCTTTGCCTCCTGCTGTTTCCAGACCCCTTGGACGTACTGGTTTCTGAAGAGACCTCCCCACCCAGTTTTTGACGCGTCCGTGGTGACCAGGACTCGTGACAATACCCTCCCCAGCCAAAACCCACACGGCTCCAGGGCCTTCATGCACTCCGGGCCGATCAGTATCTCCTTCGATGGTTGAGGGGGGCAGGTTGCAGTTGTTTGTTGATCCATATCTGTAGAGGGTACATTCTTAATAAGGCCAGAGGCACGTAGACAATAGCTGCTGCCAACAGGCCCAAGAGATGCTGGCACAGCTTGAGAGGCACCCTCTGGCCTAGTTGAAAACATGCTAGGCAGAGGTGGAGGGAAGAAACCCATGCCTCTGAGAGCCTTGCCCTGTACAATATGGAGTTGAGCTGTACTTCCAGAAATACGGTAATCTGGGATGGGTTCAGATTGCTTTTTGCCAGGTTTAAAACGAAACCTACAGCTTCCAGGTGAGACATCACCCTCTCTGTGTGCTACTGTGCCTGGACTCTGTTGTGTCCAAGAATGAGCAGATCGTCTAGATAATTCAGAACTCTGACCCCTTAACCCCTCAATGTGGTCAGGGCTGCGTCCAGACATTTCGTGAATGACCGGGGACGGTTTTCAGGCCGAAAGGCATTGCCAAGAACTCGAACGCGGTGCCCTCAAAGGCAAAACGGAGGTATTTTCTGTGGCAGGGCAGGATGCTCACGTGGAAAAAAGCATATTTCAGATCCATTGTACAGAAGTAATCCCTCGGTTGAACCGAGTGAATGACTTGTCTGAGTGAACATCCTGAATTTATACGTTTTTATTATTTTGTTCAGACCCCGGAGATCCAAGATGGGCCTCAAGCCCTGCTCCCGTTTTGGGACCAGGAAGTACTTGCTGTAATGGCCCTTCTTTACATCGTGAATAGGGACCACTGTGATCACTCCTTTCTGCATCATAGTTGAGATTTCATCTCAGCACATGAGCATGGTCTGGGCTGATGGAGGATGACAGCACCCCCGTGAAGGGAGGTGGTCGCTTGTAGAACTGCAGCCGGAGCCATAGGGTGACGTGCTTGGTCTACATGCGATCCAGGTGCCAGCGTGCACGCTCAGTCTGGAAGGCATGTGTATTCTGTGATGTTTGTGTGTCAAGGGGACGGGAGGGGGATGAATGGCCCCCACCCGTTCGCCCTCTGGTGGATGTGCCTGTCCCACCACGGTAGCCGGAGTTTCTGCCTGGTGTTGACAGACCTCTGGCTGCCCGCAGGGGCTCATTGTCTGTTCATGTCTCATGAGGGTCAGGGTGGCCGTGTACGAGTGCTGGCCCCCCTTTATCAGACACGCTTTGCATAAAAAAGGTGCTATGTTTTTTGGGTTTTTTTTTTTTTTAGGCGACACACATGACACTATGGGTTTTTGAGACTTTATTGCTGTGCTTAAAGAACATGTCTTTATTACACCAACATTTAAGTGATTTTTTGTGGACACATAATTCACACCAGATAAACGTGTTTTTTTTACACACAAAGTCTGGGTTTAAAAGTTCAGTCTACCCTTTGTCCAAGTGGATGGGAGCACTTGAACAATGGCGAGGCGGCACTGCATCAGGCCGACTTCTGCTTTCGGTCCCTGTTCGCTGAGGAGGACCTCGGGGGCCTGCCTGACGTGGGATGAATCTGTGCTGTGCCCAAGCTTGGCCAGCCTGGGACGGTCCTGTGGCGGACTTCGGCCACTGTTCTCCGTCGAGCGCCGGTCGTTTCTGTGGGGGACGACGTGTGGCCGAGTGGTGACGAGGCTGTGCGGCCCTGTGTCCACTAGCATCTCTTGGTTGCACAAATTGCTTTCTGGACATCCCCTCACGCAAGGCCTCGGACCGTTTCCTTCTCTGTTCCAGCCTGCTCTGGATCCTTTCGAGAGCACCGCCAAAAAGCCCCGTGGGCTCGATGGGATGATGGAGGAACGAGTTCCGTTGTGCCTCTGGCAGGTCTGTCAGCGTTAGCCACAAGTGGCACTGAGCAATGACAATCTCGGCCATATTTCGCCCTTGAGCGATTGCGGCTGTCCTCATGAGGCGAAGAGCAAAATCTGTCGCCTTGCGGGTCTCCTCCAAGACGTTTGCCGCCTTCTTTTTGTTGGAGGTCTGCTGGAGCTCCTGAAGCTTTTCCGCCAAGTAGGCTTGCATCATAGCTGAAGCGTTCATGGCGCGGACCGCGAGGCCTTGTGCTCGGTAATACTTCTCGAGGTGTTAGGCCGACACACGATAGGCCTTGCTAGGCATGGTCGTCTGGAGCCCAAAGTCTTTGGGGCTAAGTGGGCCGCAAACGTGCCCTCCATCTGGGGAATGTTGGCCATGCCAGCCGTCTCCATCCCGGCGACGTCCAAGAACTGGGAGAGAGGCAAAGTCAGTGGAGCCCTGGGTTCAGCCCAGGTGCGAGTCAGCTCCTCTGGAAGTCGGGAAAAATAGGCATCCTGTGCCTCGTGGCCGACTGCTGCTTGGCGAAGAAGAAATTCCCCGCCAACCTCGTTACCTGTTGTCGAGGTGGGGGTTCTGGCCAAGTTATCCGCAACGTGTCTGTTGCTCTGCGACACAGCTCGAACAGAGCGGGGACAGACACATCAGTCTCTGGTTGACCTGCCACGGGGATCTGGGAGAAGTCCTCTGTCTTCTCCTTCGTCCTCGTTGTCGGCTTCGTCAGTTAGCTCGCCCGAGGCTGTTAACGAGAGCTCATCTGCTCGTCCCTCGTGTCAAACTCATTGATGGAGTCCCCGAGCGGGGCCACAACGTCCATGTTTCCTCCTCAGTCGGCTTGACCACTGTCCTCCAATTCCACAGCCTCGAGCTCCGCAGTGAGAGTGAGTGCTTCGGTAAGGAGCGGTTCCCGTGCCACGGTGGAGCCGCCCATGGCTTTGACCACAAAGTCCATGCGTCTCCGTCTCTCTGCCTCACGTAGCAGTCCGCAGTGAAGGCAGGACTCGGGGGAGTCCAAAGCTATCTTTGTGTGTAGCATCCCTAAGCAGACGGGACAGGCCTCGTGTGTGTCAGTCGCTGAGAGGGAATAACCACATCCACTGGGGCAGGCTTGGGAGCCGGGGCTCGCTGGCCTGCTGTTTTTGTTGGAGTTCTTCGACTTCCTCTTGCTCTTCTCCGGAGCCATGGCTAAGAAGAGACGTCGAGTTGTAGCCAGTTAGCTGACCGCTAACCGTAGCGAAGACGTCCTCACGTCGAGCTGCTCTCAGTAGCCAGCCGCAGCCATTAGCTACGCAGGTAGCGTGGCGTAGCTTAGCATGTCGTAGCTGAGCTACGAAAAGAGCAGAAGAAAAAACTTAAAGTTGTTCACCATAACTCGTGTTCCCTTTCAGTCGGTCTCTCGGTGCAACACGATTGCTATGGGAATCAGCGCACCCGCGCGGTTACCTGAAGTAATACACTCACGCCTTAACGGCTACGGCGTCAGCGTCACGCCAGAGGCCCCGCCCTCTGGACATTTAAGCGGCTGACGCCCGTCCATCTTTCTCTAAAATGCACTTCACCAAGCTTTCAACATTGAAAAGGGCCAGATGTGTTGCACCTCGTTCCCTTCTTCAGGGAACATGAGTTATGGTGAATAACTTTCAGTTCCCTTTCAGTCTGTCTCTCAGTGCAACACGATTGCTATGGGAACGTAATCCATTCACGTCCTTGAAATGCTCAGCAAAATGCATGTGAGAACATCTGCCTTAATGCGGCAGGCATTTCCCAGCTGCTCTCCACAAGGTATGTAGAGAGCACAGCCTGAGAAGAAAAATGCTACATGTAGAAACATCGTCCTGATGTTACCACTGGACACATAGATGAAAACACCAGCTAGAGACAGCATAAGTGTCCTCTGCTAGTGTGATTACTCATTATCCCCCTTTTTACTTGGAAATCTTGAGAAGCAAGAAGAAAAGAGCACGGGACCCGTTACACCACTGGCAATCAGATGGCAATGTGGAGGTAGAAAACCCAGTTCAAGCACAGGGTAACCTTCCAGGTCCCCAGGGGAAAAATTTATGTACAAGGGGCACGCACGAGTCCCTCATCTGCTTCTTGAACAGACAACTACTAGGACTGTCAAAGAGGCCCATCCTGATGTTGGAGAACTGTCAAAGGAGAGGGGAACCCTACCACTGAAGCATCTCCCAAGTAAACGTAAACACCAAGGGTGTCCCTTGTGTATGCTGTTGTTGTTGGAACAAAGACAATCAGGACTTAGGCCCTCCGCCATTCCCTTCAGTGGCCAGGCTGAAGGCTGCCACAGCTCCGGACGCGGGTGTAGAAGCTGCCCACGTGCCTGAGTCAGCAGGTCTCTGTAAGAAGGCAACTGCCATGGTATCCCTGAACATTGAGAAGTAGAGGTCACATTGTGAGCTGGCTCCGCATGGGGACAAGCCCAACAAGGTTCTTCCAAACCGTGACCAGACCTGATCCACGACTCGTGGGTTCAGTCTTATTCCGATTCCAAAAGAAACCCTCTTGAAAGGGCATTCGCTCCGTAACTCAGTTCACTCGGAACCTGAGTCGCCCTGAGTGACAATAATCCTGGAGCGTACCAAGTGAGCATCCTCTGTGTCAGGCTGAGGAGGGCGTGGGATCTCGTCCCCCCTTCCCAGTCACTGAAGGACACCGTGGTTTTGTTATCTGATTACGCCAGGACGTGCTGTCCCGCAATCAGACCTTTACCAAAGAAGTATTTTGCTGACAGGAATACGGCCAACAACTCCAGGAAGTTGATGTACAATCTTGCTTCCTGCTCATTCCAGAGGCCTTGGGCATTCTGATTTCTGCAGACTGCCTCCTCATCCTGTTTCTGAGGTGTCCGTCGTGATGATCACACGGGATGACACCTTACCTTACGGGACCCCTTCCGTGAACACAGACAGGTCCCCCCAAGGTTCCGGGGCCCTCAGGCACTTTGAAATGATTCTAAATTTTTCTGCTCACCCAGACGGGGGCAGGTTGTTTTTGTTGGTTTAGCCATGTATGCAGGACCCGCATCTTCAGCAATGCGTGTGGCACACAGGGTATGGCTTCCGCCAAGAGGCCTAAAAGGTGTTGGCACGCTTACAGGGGAATCCGTTGATTCAGTTTAAACTTTGCCAGGTAACGGCAAATCGAGGAAGCACGTTCCTCTGAGAGCCATGCCTTGTACCGGATGGTGTAGATAGTGCACACACACATACCACCAGCTCCTTGTAGCATTTTACAAGTGAAGTCTGGGCTCAAAAGATCAGGTTCCCGTATTGCGTGAGCGGGCAAACCTGAGGCCCTGTTCCCATTCTGGGACCAGGACGCATTCAGTAGTCTGAGATTTTATTGTCGTGTGTGGATGGCAATTTCTCTTTATTACACAAGGGTCTGAGTGTTCTTGTGTGTTTAAACGTTCCGAACCAGCTAGTCTGTGTTCCTTAAAAACACAGGAACTCGTGGTAAAAATTCGGCATTTTCTCTCCTTCTGTGAGTGAGAGCACCTGTAATGATGCAGGGGCATCTCAGACTTTCCTCTTCTTTTGCTGGTGGCCCCTTGCAGCTCATGTAGCTTTACTGCCTGAAGGCAGCCAGAAAGAACCTGACCCAGGGCATCAGTGAGGCCAAGGAGCAGTATTCCAGGAAAATAGCTCACCGTTTCAAGGACAGCAAGGATACACGCAGTCTGTGGCAGGGAATACAGACCATCACAAACTACAAACCCCCCCCCAGACCTGTGACAGCTCAACCTCTACGCTGAATGAACTGAATGAGTTCTTCGCTCGGTTTGAGGCAAGTAACAGCACACCTGCACATAAACTCCCCCCCTCTCCTGATGGCCAGGTGCTGGCGCTGTCCTCAGACAGCGTAAGGCGATCATTCATCAAGATTAACGCCCGGAAGGCCTCTGGTCCTGACAACATACCTGGTCGTGTGCTGAAAGACTGTGCAGGGGAACTCGCAGCGGTCTTCACGGACATCTTTAACATCTCACTAAGCCAGGCCATCGTCCCCACCTGTTTCAAAGCCACCACCATCATCCCTGTCCCAAAGAAGGCAACGCCCGCATGCCTCAATGACTATCGCCCAGTAGCACTCACCCCCATCCTGATGAAGTGCTTTGAACGGCTAGTCATGAAAAGCATCACATCTGTCCTCCCTGCCTCCCTGGATCCCTTCCAATTTGCATACCGACCTAATCGCTCAACCGACGATGCCATCTCCTCTGCCCTCCACACAGCTCTCACACATCTGGACACGAAGGACTCTTATGTTAGAATGCTGTTCATCGACTTCAGCTCGGCATTCAACACCATCATCCCCCAACAGCTCATCCATAAACTGGACAGTCTGGGGCTGAACACCTCAATGTGTAACTGGCTGCTAGACTTCCTGACCGGGAGACCACAGACAGTACGGATCGGGAGTAACACATCTAGCACCATCACATTGAACACAGGGGCCCCACAAGGATGTGTGCTGAGCCCCCTTCTATTCACCCTGCTAACACACGACTGCACACCATCGTACAGCTCCAACCACTTCATCAAGTTTGCGGACGACACAACAGTGGTAGGTCTCATCAGCAACAACGATGAGACGGACTACAGGAACGAGGTGAGCCGCTTGGCCTTGTGGTGCGGACACAACAATCTCACTCTCAACGTGGAGAAGACAAAGGAGATTGTCGTGGACTTCAGGAAGAGGGATGCACAACATGCCCCTCTGACCATCAACAGCACCGCAGTGGAGAGAGTGGACAGCACCAAGTTCCTGGGAGTGCACGTCTCAAAGGACCTGTCCTGGAGCAGGAACACTGCAGCACTGGCCAAGAAGGCTCACCAGCGCCTCTACTTTCTCCGCAAGCTGAAAAGGGCTGGAGCTTCAACCTCCATCATGTGCACCTTCTACAGAGGTGCCATAGAAAGTGTCCTGACCAGCTGCATCACTGTGTGGTTTGGTGCATGCACTGCATCCTGCCGCAAGAGCCTCCAGCGCATCGTGAAAGCAGCTGAGAAGATCGTCGGCACCTCCTTGCCCTCACTGCAGGACTTACACAGCAAACGCCTCACTCGGAAAGCCCACCGCATGGCAGGTGATCCCACACACCCACTACACAGCCGCTTTAGACTGCTGCCATCAGGGAGGAGACTGAGGAGTCTCCAGGCTCGTACCAGCAGACTGAGAGACAGCTCTGTTCATCAGGCAGTCAGAATGCTAAACACTCTGCCTGCTCTGCCTCCCCTCCCATTTGAACTGCCTTAACACAAAAAACTTTCTCACACATTACCACTCAACACAAAGTTTTTAACACTGGACTCTGTGTCATCAAACGGGTTATTCACTAAACTCTCGGTCATGTGTTCATTCAGTTTGCACTACTTCTCATATTTGCACTAATGTTTGTATTACATTACTGCCTATAGTCATACTACTGTTTACATTCACTGTTTACATTTATTAATACTGTTTACATTTATTACTACTGCTTTACATTTATTACTACTGTTTACATTTACACTACTTTTATCTACACTACTGCAGATACATATACAGCATTCTCTGACTAGCCTTATCTAAGGATGCCAAATGTGCCTTATGTGCCTCACTGCATATGCCACTTTGCCTCTATACCAACATCAACTACCTCATACATATACTGTGTACATTAACTTATATGCTGCTGTGCCACTCTTTGCAAATGTCAACGCTAGAAACTTCAGTTTATTTTATAGATTTACGTTTTTATACTTTTCATACTACTATGCAAAAACTCAGGACAGTATTACACTTTTATTATTTCATTTTATGCTTATGTTCATTGGGTGTTTGGTGTTTTAGGGGTGTTTGGTGTTTCAGTGTTGGTGTAAATTTTCATACTTTTATACTATTATGAAAAAACTCAGGACAGTGTTACACTTTTTTACTATTTTATGCTTATGTGTATTAAATGTTTTAGTGTTTAGTGTTTAGATGGTTACTGTTGCACCGAGGGACTGAGAGAAACGCAATTTTGGTCCTGTGTATGTCCTGTACATATTGCAGTTCTGACAATAAAGTTGACTTTGACTTTGACTGCCTGATGGGCCTGCGATACCGAGGCTACTTGTCCTTGTCCATCCCGCCAGGGCCCCTCGGGCCCTGAGATGGTTAACGTCAGAGAGTCATCCATATCCTCATGGGTGGATAAGCTCTCAGCGTCATCGATGTTTTATCGTAGGCATAGGAAAACTACCAGGAAACGCAGCTGAATAGGTAGCTGAAAATCCTCCTCCTGGACTATGCTGGACAGAGAGTCTCCTTGTTAGCCGGGGCTAAACGTGGAGGTACTCGTGAGCCCGCTAGCGGTGCTAAGATGGGCCTTCGAACAGCGTAGCATCGGTAAAGAACACTTAGTTATGCGATGAATTCTACCGTCGATTCGGCCGGACAGGATAGCGGAAAAGGCAAAATATGAGAAGGTTAGCTAGCAAGCTAGGCCAAGCATTTTCACATGCCTCACGATGGAGTCCTTCGTTGTCCGCTCGTAGCCACGCTAATCATGTTAGCAACGCTGTTGTCCGTCACGTGTTGTTGTAGGTGCTCCTGGTTAGCCATGCTAACCGTGGGAGCTAGCCAGATAGCAGCGGGGTTATTCCATTTCCACACTCCTTTCTTTGGGGTCATCTGCGAGAAAAGCTTTGAGTGTCCTTGCATGTAGCATCCCTGAGCAGACCGGACAGGCTTCGTGGGTGTCCGCTGCTGAAAAGGGGGGTATCCAGATCCGCTGAAGCAGGTTCGGGAGCCGGAGCTCACAGCCTGCCAGAGTTCCTCGTCCGAGGACGTCCTCTCGCCGAGCTGCTCGGGGCTGCTGGCCTGTTAGCTTCGTTAGCTTAGCAGGTAACATGCCTCGCAGTTAGCGTTCGCTAACAGAGCAGTAGAAAAGCAGAAGAGAAAAGGCACAGGAGCTGGGGCTCGCTGGCCTGCTGGTCTTCTTTGACTTTTGGGTTTTCGCATTACCTTCTCGGGAGCCGTGGCTGAGAAGAGTTAAGCCCGTTACCAGTGCTAACGTCATCCGGAGACGTCTCCTTCCTCGTGTCGCTTTCGCCGGCTAGCCTGTTACTTGTTAGCAGGGCAGCGGTGTCGTGCAGTCAGCGCCGTCGAACGAAGCGGTCTGTGGAGAGAGGAGAAGAAAACTTTGGGGTGAAGGAAAAATGTGCCGGACCAGCTTTCGCCAGCCCAGCAGTCCGCAGGAGAAGATTCTCTGTATGCTCTGTGTAGGGAGCGAGCTCACCTCTGGTCGAGCGATGAAAATACAGAGAAGATCCGAGAAGAGTGTTTCAGGTTTAGCGAGGTGAAGGGCAAAAAAAGAGAAAGATGGACGGGCGTCAGCCGCTTAAATGTCCAGAGGGCGAGGCCTCTGGCGCGACGCTGACGCCGTTAAGGCGTGAGTGTATTACTTCAGGTAACCGCGCGGGGGCACTGATTCCCATAGCAATCGTGTTGCACCGAGAGACCGACTGAAAGGGAACCTCGAAAGTTAAGTCGACGACACTGGGTTAGCCTCCGCTAATCCCAGTGCTCACAGGAAAGTTTCTCTGTAACGCTCAGGGCAGGGAGCGAGCTCACCTCCAGTTGAGCGATCCAGTCACAGAGAGTCCTGTGAAGTTCAGGTGTGAAGCGAGGTGAGGGACAAAACGAGAATGAAGGTGGGGCGTCAGCCCCTTTTATGCAAAGAGGGCGGAGCCTCATTGCTGACGCTGACGCCCACCTGCCTTTAGAAAAGGCATGATTGTATTACTTTAGGTGAACCGCGCGGGGGTGCAATTCCCATAGTCATATGTTGCACTGAGTGTACTGACTGAGAAGGGAACAGTAGTTACCTCCAGAGAAGGAGGCCAGGCAGCGACAGAGTCAGTCCGAGCAGAGGAGACTTTTTTCGGACACATGAGCCAGAAATGGTCGGTAGACTCTCTGGAAGTGTCCCCTAGCGAACAAAAGTGGTACTGCACAATTTTTTGCCAAAATGAAAAACGGTCATATCTGAGCCAAAAATTTGTCTAAAAATATGGGAAAAAATCCATAAACAGGTCCCACCTCTCTATAGGTTGCAGGGCATGCAAATTAGGCAAAAAACTGTGACCTATAGTCCGGAAAATACAGTAGCTGAAAAGCAAAAAGTAGCAAAAGGCTAGTCAAAAGTTATAACATGCTATGTAGTAAAATGTTAGCTAAAGTTAGCAAAATTCTACACTGTAAAAAAAAAATCCGTAAAAAAACAGGTACATGTACTGTGGAAGTGTGAAGGAATTTTCCGTTATCATCTTTTAAAGGGGTTTCTCCATTTTTATTCGCGCAAAGCACCCTGGGAACAAGAACCTTTGAGAAGAAGCGCAAAAGAGGACTCCATTTACCTGGCACCCTAGATTAACAGAAATTTATGTAAATTATACATTAAAAAAACTGTTAAATTATGGGAAAAATCCGTTTTAGGGTTTACGGAAATATCTGTAAAAAAACGGAGAATGTACTGGCAGAAAATTACCAGGACATTTTCCGTTTTTTTACGGAATTTTTTGTAAACCTGACGCTCTCACCCTCCCTGTAGTGATTTCAGTGAACCCAGATTGGTACGAGACCCGGAATGAGACAAGACTCCACAAGGTAAAGTTTTAACAGTGTTTATTATGTACAGGTGAATATTTACAAGTGGTCCTCTGGAGCCCCTGGGAAACAGCAGAAGGTCAGGTGGGTAAGTCCTTCGGTTGATCGTGTCTTATTTTCTCTTACAGGTTGGATGGTTTGGGTTGGATGGTTTGGGTGGAGCGCTGAGGTGAATCCAATTGGCCAAGGTGGGCTTCAGACCGCTTGAGAGTGCTAAAGCGCTAATCCGCTTATAGCGGACCTAAACAATTTGTTAGCTTTACAACGGATTGACTAACTTTTATAATTCATAAGCGGATTTGCGCTATTTTTATTTAAAATGCAGTACCGCTAATAACTAATTATCTATCAGTAAAAACGAAAAAACTTATTTACGGGCTCTTAAATCAACCGGACGACTGCTAACAGACCATATCCTGTCAGCGCCGGATGTGGTCCGTGACAAAAAAGCGTCCCCCTCAGTCTCTTGGCTAGAGAGCGCAGTTAGCAGCCAGTGTGTTACTCTGCAGCCTTATTGCTTGTTTTCGAAGAGTCAGACGAAGAGTTTTTAACATGGAGGGTGAACTTATGGATGTTTCTCAGCGGCCTACGCGACGCGTCTGGATTAAAAAAAGTAGTTCGCCATTTGCCCTCTCTTCAAAATGGCGGTGGCCACAGAAGCTAAGGACTTTCCAAGAAAACACGGTAAAAACAATTATTTCTTTGCTGAGAAAAAATATATTTCATAGCTGACGTTATAGCACAAGTTCTTCTGAGCTTGAGAGTTTCACGAAATGGTCAAATCTGCTGGATTTAAAAAAGTAGTTCGCCATTAGCACTGTTCAAAATGGCGTCCGCGACAGCCACAGAAATTAAGAACATAAAATAGCTGACAGGGCAGCAAACTTACATACTCAGGGAATCACAAGGAACTCAGGAGACAGAGGCAACAGGAGACAATGCCAGGACAACGATAAACACAGAGATACAGACTTATTTTTGATTTGATTTGATGTGATGTTTATTCATTCATTTTAAAAGAACAATACAAAACAGTTTCATCAGATACAAGAATACAAGAATACCTTTAAGCTGGTTCTGAATTGTGGTTTGATGAATATCTCTGTCCCTTTGAGATTGTAATAACTTTGTCTTTTTATAAAATTTCTTTGGATATTTAAAGGTAATGTGTTATTATGAGCCCTATACATAACTGATAAAATACTATATTCTACCAATTCCTGGAATTTCAATAAATTTAGCTGAAGAAACAAGGTGTTTGATGGGTGACTGAAATGTTTTCTGGTGATTACTCTTACAGCTCTCTTTTGTAAAATAAAAACAGGCTTTGTAATTGTTTTGCACGCTTTTCCCCAAACCTCAATACAATAGATTAAATGTGGAACAATGATTGTGTTATACAACATATACAGAGCTTTATCAATTAAAAAATCCCTGACTTTATATACAGGTACATGAACACACAGCATGACAATCACAAACACCTGGACAACAAAATGGAGGAGATAAGCAAGACAATTAACAGAGAGACCAGGGAGTGTAGGGATGGGGACCCACCACCTGAGAGCAACATGCTTACAACTGTTATCTTGAAGTTCTAGGGTGTAGAGAGCCACAGAAACGGTTATGGTAGGCCGGATTTGGCCCACGGGCCTTGAGTTTGACACATGCGATCTAGTGGTACTAAAAGTAACAAAAGAAAAAAAAACAGCCAAATATGTCAGCAGTTTAGCTAACAGACTTTGGAATGGGTACATTTTGTCCTTGTCAAACCTGTTGAAGAGAACCAAACTAAATACATGTACTCTGAAACTCAAACAACTTACTGTATAACAGTTCATGCACTGCTAGTTGGCAGTGTAGTGCAAATATTGCATAACTTGCTGGCTACCAATTGTTGAATTTAAATAACGGTTTTGAATTAGCTTACCCTAATTTTCATAAGACATTAGTGCTTTTGAAATTGCGGACCTAAATAAATTAATAAGTGCTTTAGAAATAGCAGAACTAATTTTTGGATTAGCAGTGCCCAGCACTGCCGATTGGGTCCAGAGAGTGGTGAACCGGTATGGCAGGCAAATGGTTTGGAGGGTCAGGCTCGAGGACAAGGAACTGAACCGAGGCAGACCAGGACTGGAAGGATTCCAAGGGGACAGGACGACTGGAGACACAGAGAACAAGGTAAATAACTCTTTTACACAAAAGGGTGATTCTCATGAACATGGTACAATTCATAGCAAAAATCAAAAAACATTGTATACACACAAAAACACAACCTCTTTATAAAATAGAATCTAATTTTACTTATCACTGTAAAATTATAACCTCTATGCACAATTTTTAGGTATTTTAAAACATTTTATTCTGACTTTGGCAAAATAAATTCATTACCGTAACACAACTTCGATGAAGAAATATGAAACCACAAAAACTTTTTCTTCCACCTTTTTTGGACACCAAGGACTTTAGTGTGCGCAAAGGAACAGGTATCAACAAAAATAAGCATTAGTAACCAAATTTTATTATTTTAATGCAAACAATCATTTCATCACCGTAACATTAATACAATTTTCAAATCTATTTTGATTGTGATTTAGTGTCAGATCATTAAGTCGAAAAAACAATACCACCATAGTATAAAGGATCTGGTACATTTCATCAAATAATTAAAAAATAAAAGTAATTAATTTATCTAATCTAAATAAATCATCATAAAGTTAACATAGCGGTAATGAAAAAACACATGTCGGTAATGACGAACAATGTTTCGGTAGTGAACACTTCATAACTAGATTAACATTCAACTCTTTCAACCTGTCGCAGTCGGTCTCGGGGGCCACACACAGCCAGGGTCATACACTGGATTTAATTATCTCCCACGGCCTTCAAATACCTGCTGTGGAGATCCTGGACACCTGTATTTCAGACCATTTTCCCATATTATTTGAATTTTTCACCTCTCCTGCACCGAAGGCTATTCTCCCAGCACGTTTCTGCCGCTCCATCACCCCATTAACTCCAAGTCAGTTCACTGATGCCTTTAAGAGCACTGAATTTTGCTCTGCTGTCAGCCTGGACCCATCTCTACATCCTGAGGACTTCATCAGCTCCTTCCATCACACCTGCACGACGATCTTGGACTCCATCGCTCCTCTCAAACAGGCATCTTCAAAGAACAAACCTTCACCATGGCTCAACGAAACGACGCGAGCTCTTCGACAACGTTGCAGAAAAGCAGAGCGAATATGGAAGCGCGACCGGCTTCATGTATCTCAAGGAATACTGAGAGACTGTCTCTGTGAGTATCATAATGCTGTGAAACAGGCCAAGTCACAGTACCTCTCCAAT
>JBBPBX010035712.1:17112-31902 GCA_038048925.1 Garcialebias charrua
TGTCATTTCTATCAAAGGTCCTAGAAAAGATTGTTTTTATTCAACTTCAATCTTTTCTAGAACTCAACAACCTGTTTGAAAAATTTCAGTCAGGTTTTCGAGCTCGTCACAGTACTGAATCTGCACTGCTCAAAGTACAGAATGACATTCTTCTGTCCCTGGATGCAAAAAACCCTGCTCTGCTGGTGATGTTAGACCTCTCAGCAGCTTTTGACACCGTCGACCATCAGGTACTAATCAACCGCTTGTCTCAGCTGGTTGGCCTCCAGGGAGCTGTGCTTGAGTGGTTCAAATCTTACCTGTCTGGGAGAACTTTTTCTGTCATGATAGGCGATCTGTCCTCCTCTTCATCAACCCCTCTGACCTCTGGCGTACCACAGGGATCTATTCTAGGGCCAGTCCTCTTCTCTCTTTACATGCTGCCATTAGGATCAATCATCACACGTCATAACCTGTCTTTTCACATGTATGCAGACGATTTACAAATCTATCTGCCAGTCACTCCCAACCCCTCACTCAGTTCAAACACTCTTGTCAACTGCTTAAATGACATTAAGCACTGGCTCTCTCAAAACTTCCTCCACCTAAACACAGATAAAACTGAATGCATTTTATTTGGTGCACCTGATGACACCAGCAACATCCTTCCCAGTCCCAGTGTTGGTTTTCCCCTCCCCCACTTCAACCCGGTGGTCAGAAATCTTGGAGTGCAGCTTGACTCCAACTTAAAGTTTGATAAACAGATCAGTTCTGTTGTCAAGACCAGCTTTTTCCAGCTCCGTCTGCTCTCTAAAGTCAAGTCATTTCTCAGCCGTGGTGATCTGGAGAAGGCCATCCATGCCTTTGTGACCTCCAGACTTGATTATTGTAATGCTTTGTATGTTGGTATTAATCAATCCTCCATCTCCCGTTTACAGCTTGTACAGAACTCTGCCGCGCGCTTTTTGACCAACACACGAAAATATGAACACATCACTCCTGTCCTGTCCTCTCTACACTGGCTCCCGGTTCAGTTCAGGATACAGTTCAAGCTGCTCCTGTTTGTTTTCAAAGCTCTGAATGGACTTGCTCCTCTGTACATCTCAGAACTTTTGAAAGCCCATCAGCCCGGCAGAGATTTACGCTCTGCCAGTCAACACCTGCTGGAGGTGCCTCGCTCAAGGTACAAACAATGGGGAGACCGGTCATTTTCTGTTGCCGGCCCAAAAGCCTGGAACAGCCTCCCCCTTGAGCTGCGTGCCACCTCTGATCTGACTCTGTTCAAAACCAGACTGAAGACCCACTTGTTCAAAAAAGCTTTCAGTGTGTAACTTTTATTACTTTTGGTATTTTAATATGTAGCATTTTTTATTTCCATTGCCTTTTTATTTCCACTTGTTCAAATAAGCTTCCAGTGTGTAACTTTTATTACTTTTGGTATTTTAATATGTAGCATTTTTTATTTCCATTACCTTTTTATTTCCACTTGCTCAAAAAGCTTTCAGTGTGTAACTTTTATTACTTGTGTTATTTTAGTATGTAGCATTTTTTATTTCCATTGCCTTCTTTTATTGCTGTTGTTTCTTATTCTATTTTCATTGATTTATTGTTCCAGTTTATTCATCTTTTTATCCTGTTAAGCACCTTGGTCAATGCAAGGCATTGTAGGAAGGTGCTATACAAATAAAGTTTATTATTATTATTATTATTATTAACATGTACCGGTAACTACTTATAAACAATATACCGGTAATCCTATCTACACGTTAACCCTTTTATTATCAATATTGGTCCATTGTTCAATGTGCAGATGTGTTTTGTTACACATCTGCAAATTGAACAATGGACCAATACTGAGCCATGGTAAACAAGCAAAAGACAATTGGAAACTGAGTTTTAATCAGGGTAAATACAAGAGAGAACAAGACAGGGAGATAATGGGTAATCACAAGAAAGGTGAGGACAGGAAAAAAAGGATATTGAACTTCAAAATAAATAACAGTAAACAGGGACATGACGGCATGTTTTTTTGTTCAACTTTGTTTTGGCAAATTTCTAGTGATACTACATTGTGTGGAAAAGAAGAACGCAAAACATCACTCAGATAAAACGGAAACAATCTTAGTAAACAAGAAATCATTTTTGACAACCATTAGAGCCTATATTTTAGTTTTTCTAATCTTTCACATTAATTTAAAAAACTAATAAAAAACTTAATTACAATGGCATATTAGGGCCATTGTAGATAGAAAAAGAGGAGTAAATTTCTGCCAAAAAACTCAGAAATGTTTAGACTAATCTCCGAAATTGTCTAGAAAAAACAAGGACATTTCTGAGTTTGAAATGTTGAAAATTTGCTAGAAAAAAAAATCAGCTATTTTTTTATATTAATCTCAGAAATCTCAAAAAATTGGAAATTTCTGAGTTTCAAAGTCAAAATTTTCCAAGTTTTTCTTTAAAAAAATTACTGATTTTTTTTCTGGCAAATTTTCGAGTTTTCAAACTCAGAAATGTCCTTTTTTTTCTAGAAAATTTTAGATTTTTGGGGGGGCTGAAATTTACACCAAATTTTTTCTTCTATCTGCATTTGTCCTAATATGCCATCATAGGTAATAGATAATTCATTGGGTTTTCTTTTTGTACTTTGCCCAGATCTCTGACACCACACAGAAGTGTCTTGCTGATGAAGAGGTAGGCAGTGGTTCAGGGATAATTTCTTTGATGTCATCCAAATAATACCACACCTTCTTACCAGCAAATCTTATTGATGGGATGTAGAAGCGGTTGTCACCCGCACAGCTCATTGTATCAACCTCGTACTGACCACTGGCAATCTGGATTAATGAATAATAAAAAGATGCATTAAAACAGAAAAAATAAAAAAGTTGATTGACTGCTTCAAGTATAAAAACTTTCTGAACACATTTAAATTTTTATTACAAGATCATTACCTCAGCACTACGTGTTTTCAATCTGAATCCAATTTGATTCAATTCACTCTTAAACCTACCTGTGTTACTGTGCCAGGATAGAGGTCTCCGTCGTAGTCCACAAGGACCCATGTTCCTACTTTGATGGTCTCTTCAGACTCCCTTTGGGTGAAAACAAACTCCTTTGGGGTGAAGCAGTCACAAGAGTGACTACAGAAGCATGAGACCTCTCGAAATCTAATGCTCCCTGGTTCAGTAGCAACAACCTGTGGAGACGTTATTTAAGTTTAGTTTTATCTGCAAAAACATGAAGAAGTCAGCCTTGTCTATATAATTTGGACTGAAATAAATAAAATGCAAATTTACAACAACAAAAATCATCAAATTAAAAAAAGCCAAACAGAATAAGAGTGGGTGTGAATTTGTTTAGGTCAGTGTTTCCCAAACAACCCCGCATCCGGCCCGCCCCCACATTTGGTCCGGCCCCCAGAACAATAGTAAAAAAAAAAAATAATAATAATAATAATTTTTTTTTTTTTTACAAATGAATACATGTGTAACACGGGAGATGCAGGCCCGGATTGTGACTCAGAGGATGTGACTCTAAAGCCAACTGGTAGACTGTAAATGGTCTAGGGCTTCCCTATTACAAATACCCAGGTACGCCTGGCTTCAAATGACAAAACAGAAGTGCGGTATACAATATATATTTTATTAATTCCTCTCAATATTAAAACAGCCTTTATTAGATGCATTTAAATTTAAAAGTCACACTGAAGGTTTAAAACAAGGCACAGAGTTGGGAGCACAATATAGCAACTGTAGCAATCTGCTGTACAGGAATGACAGTTAGTAAGGTGCTTGCACATGATAAACAATATTAGAAAATACAAGCATGTACCTTAATCCGTCACAATCCCATTAACAAGCACATTCAATTAGTTGCAGTGGCAATCTGCCACCCACTGGCACATGTCCTAAAGAAACAAACAAAAACAAATAACTTTTAACAGAACTCCACAACAATATGTGGAGCAGCATTGACAGCACCCAACCAGCCATAAGTGACTAATGAAAAAAAACATTTACCTCAGCTTGTGCTTCAGGGCTTTGCACAACTCCATGAACACTGCAGCAGCACTCACTACAGCCACATGCGGCAAGAGACTAAACAGCCAACACCCTGGAGAAGAATGTTTGACATCCACACCCGGTGCTTGTTAACACTAATGAGCCAAACCACACTGAAGGTGGAGGAACAGGACAAGGTGTGTTCAGGGGCCCAAACTAGAGTGGGAATTTACAGCCACTCTTCCAATGAACTAAAACCACCCGGTTACATCCTACCCCCCCTTTATGGATCGGTGGCTCACCGATAAATCAAAACCGCAACCAGGGTCAAAAAGTGGCGGTAACCAGGCTGCTGGCACCCGGGTCCACAGAAACAGCAGCCCTACAGTCGTCACTCCTAACCGGTCGTGGGAGGTGATGGGGGTTGGAGTGTTTGCCAGCGGTTTTACGGCTAGACTTCCTGGGGCCGATGATACTGCTTTGGGGAGCTTGTACAGCCAGTGGCGCCTCATATGGCATATGAACTGGAGGACTTTCCGGTGGTTCTGGCTTCACAGGCGGGTTACTAACAGCCTCTCGGACCACCAGCCAAGATCCAGACTCCACATCATCCTCGTCACTAGTCTCATCAGGCAGACACTGCAGCCAAGCATCAGGGCAGGCATCTGTAGGTGGTAGAGCAGGTTTTATAGCAGTACGATGCACTTGTCTCACAAGATGAAGCTTATCAACTGGAGCAATTGAATATACCACACCACCTGTACTGGGCCCTCTCACGACTTGGTACACTGTGGACCCCCATGCATCTTGAATTTTTCTGCGACCTGGGCCCACATCACGCAAATACACTCTTTGTCCCACTTCAAGTGGCTTGCACTGAACCTTTTCATCATGCCTCACTTTCCTCCTCTGGGCTGCCAGCTCCACTCTGCCCCTGGCAGCATCCATGGCCACATTCAGACGCCTCCTGTGCTCTGCCACCCAGTCACACACACTGGGTGCCGTAGGCTCCGGAAGATGGCCAAGAAGGAAATCCACTGGCAAGTGAGGTTCTTGTCCAAACATGAGGAAGTGGGGTGATTCACCAGTCGACTGATGGGCAGTGGTGTTATAGTGGAAGACAAGCTGTGGGAGGTGTTCTGGCCAATTTCGTTTTTCTTCTGGAGGAAGGGAACGAAGCAGGTTAAACATAGTTCGATTAAAGCGTTCACACTGTCCATTTCCTTGTGGGTGGTAAGGTGTGGTACGACTTTTCTGAACTCCATACAGCTCACATAACTGTTGCACCAAGAGACTCTCAAAGTTCCTCCCCTGGTCTGAGTGGATGCGAGCCGGTACTCCAAAACGGTAAAACCACTCACGAACCAGGATCTTTGCTACCGTAGCTGCTTTTTGATCACGAGTGGGGATGGCTTGGGTGAACTTTGAAAACACATCTGTCATCACCATCACGAGCTCCCTTCCATCACGGGCGGTTTCCAACAGTGTAAAATCAATGGCCAGCAGCTGATTTGGTCTTGAAGCAAGGAGGTGACCCATAGGAGCACGAGCTCTTGGTTGGGTGTTTTTAGCAAGGGTACACCTCTCACACTGCTGGCACCAGTCCTTTACATCTTTGTCCATCCCTGGCCAGAAACACCTCTGCTTCACGACATCAGTTGTCCTCTCTATCCCTTGGTGGCCATGATGTTGATGAAGCTCCTGTAACACCTCTGATCTTAAGCTCTCTGGGAGAAGTAACTGGAGAACCTCTTCTCCACCATCTGGTCTCCAGCTGCGCCGATACAGGAGGTCCTCCTTCTGGACAATTCGACCCCACTGTTTTACAAGTCCCCGGGCCTCTGGACCCAGACGCTCCTTCTCAGCACAGCTTGGCGCTCTCTGCTGCTGCCAAAACTCCAGAAACGCTGAGATGGCAGGGTCAGCCCTTTGGAGTACCCCCAGATCTTCCCCGCTGCGGGATGGCAGAGCTGTTATGACCAACTGGACAGGGTCTTCCTGCATCCCCACAAACCGCTCACCAATTGCCTCTGGAATGACTGTTCCTGGGAGGAGGTACTCCAATTGCGTTCTGTCCCCACTAGTCTGTTGCCTTGAGAGGGCATCCGCATTCTTGTTCACACGGCCTGGGCGATATCGGACTGTATACTCAAATGCTGAGAGTTCAGCGATCCACCGATGCTCCGTGGCGCCCAGTTTGGCTGTGTCCAAATAACTCAAGGGGTTATTGTCTGTCCATACTATACATCGGTGGCCCCACAGGTACTCTTTGAACTTCTCAGTCATGGCCCACTTCATGGCTAACATTTCGAGCTTCATGGAGCTATAATGTTTCTCAGCAGCATGTAAGCTGCGGCTGGCATATGCAACTGGTTTCACTTTGCCACCTTGCTCTTGAGACAATACGGCTCCTAGCCCACTGTGGCTGGCGTCGACCTCTAAAATGAAAGGCAGAGAGAAATCAGCAAAAGCAAGTGTGGGGGCACTTACAAGCTTGGCCTTGAGCTCCTGGAAGCTCCTTTCACAGTCCTCCGACCAAACGTCTTCCAACAGTTGCCTTCGTCCTCTGCACACCTTCGACCCAGCAAGTTCTGCAACAAGACGATGAAGGGGGCCAGCTAGTTTAGAAAAATCTTCTACGAACCTCCTGTAATAATTGGCAAACCCCAGGAACGACCGCAACTCTGAGATGTTGGTGGGGTGAGGCCAGTTTAACACTGCCGCAACCTTTCCTGGGTCCGTGGCCACGCCCTCCTCAGAGATGAGATGTCCCAGATATTTCACCTGCTTTTTGAAGAAGTCACACTTTTCTAACTTGACTTTCAATCCTTCTTGTTTTAGGCGACTTAGAACCCTTTCCAGCCGTGTCAAGTGATCATCAACACTGGAAGAGAACACAACAATATCATCCAGATATAACAAGAGTGACTGACCATGCTGGGCCCCAAATATCCTCTCCATCAAACGCTGGAAAGTCCCTGGTGCATTGCATAGTCCAAATGGCATACGGTTGAACTCGAACAGGCCAAACGGGGTGCAGAAAGCCGTTTTTGGCTTATCGATCTCTGCAACTGGAACCTGGTTATATCCAGAAGCAAGGTCCATTGTCGTAAACCAGCGGGCGCCCGAGAGGGAGTCTAGTGTCTCTTCTATTCGAGGCAGTGGAAAAGCATCCTTCCTGGTCTTTTTATTAAGTTGTCTGTAGTCTACACAAAGGCGAAGACTACCGTCCTTCTTTCTGACTAGGACAATTGGGGACGCATAAGGGCTACTGCTCTCTCGAATTACCCGGGTTGCCAGCAGCTGGTTAATGTGAGACTTAACTGCCTCATATTCAGATGGAGGGATGCGCCGATACCGCTGTCGTATGGGAACATCATCTGACAAAGGGATGCTATGCTCAATTAAATTGGTAAAGCCAAGGTCACCATCAAAAGCAGAAAACACAGATTCATACTTTAGCAATAAGGCTCTCACTTTGTGCTGCTCTATTCCATCTAGCATAGAGAGATCAAGGGAGGTTATCTTCTCTCTAACTGAGCCAGTCTCGGCAGTATGGGACCTGACTGCAGCAATAATTTGCTCCTGTACACAAGGGACTTCCTGCAACTCTGATGGTAGGCTCACCACATCTATAGGAGACAACACTCCAAGAGAACAGCGGGGTTTCAGTGTAACCGTACACACCCCTACATTCACCACAGGAACATAAACAGTACCCCGAACAACATGCAAGAGAGAAGGAGACACTAACAAACCCTCAGGTAAGCCAAACTTTGCATTTAAGGGTTCAATCAAAACAGCCCCTGCCAAGGCCAACATAGCAGAACAAGTAGCAGGTACAAGTTTAGTAGTGCCAGCAGGAACTACCACAGGTCTTTTACCACGCAGCTTTGCGACACTAGTCTGAATAGGGCCTTTCTGCAAGTCGGTCTGCTGATATAACTGGAAGGCAGGAAGCCAGGAACTGAAAGCCCCCAAAACTGTAGGGCGTTCAAACAACTCAGGGCCATACTGGTCAAACAACTGAAAATAGTAGGCCTTTATGACATTCATCCCAATTATGCCCGGTATATGAGGTAAACTAACCCGGCCTGGAGGGTCTCTAACAACCAAGATCCCTCTTCTAGGAATTACCACACCACACACCTCTATGTCTGGCTCAAGATAGCCCAAGTAAGGAATGCTTAAACCGTTGGCAGCTCTCAACTCTAACCAATGACAGGACTTTAACTTGTCTGGAAAATATTTCCTGAAAAAGCTCTCTGAAATGGTAGAAACCATAGAACCTGTGTCAAGGACACACTGGACTGGAACTCCAGATAATTTCACAGTGACTTGGGGACAAGGCGCCATTAAACACTCCTTCACCTCATCTACATGGGGACCCACTGAACCTGAACCACCCCCTCCTAATGTCTGGCTCCTTACACTAGGGGGAGTTAGTTTTCCGACAACTGGGAGCTAGTGGTGGCTTGGACCCGAGGGGACCTGAACTGGGAACGGGCGTTACAGTACCGAGCAATGTGACCTGGTTGCTGACACCTGTGACAAATCACACTACTAGGACCAGAAGAACTGGCCACAGGGTGCTGCTGCATAGCTGCAAGGGATTGAGTGATCTGATCCAACTGGTCCTGTTGCTTTTGTACCAATTCTGTCAGAGTGGCAATTTGTGAGGCAGTAGAATTAGAGGGGGGCTCAATTTGGAGAGGGGGTGCACTAGCCCGTTGTACAGCACAAGAGGACGGCACAACACTATTGTTGTCCACCCCACCCTCACGCTCCCATGTAATGGCCTCAGCCCTAACTTCCAGCAATGTACACCTTGGATTGTCACGAACGTAACGCTTTAATTCCCTACGCAGATCAGAATTGCTAACATTTTGAATAAATTGATCACGAAGTAAAATGTCTGCATTAGTCATGGCATGAGGAGAATTAGCTTTAACCCTGTTCATTAAACAAAACAAGGAATGGGAAAATTCCTGCAAAGTTTCACCATCTAACTGTCTCCGTGAAAAGAAGTCCTCTTGTAGTGAGACATACGACTGTTGACAACCATACAGTTCTCTCAAAATGGTGAAAACAGTTTCTGGATTCTCACGTTCAGCTAATGGTCTATATTTAATCTCATCCCGAGCTACACCTTCGAGATGGTCAAAAATGAAAGCAGCCTGATCTGTGGGTTCAACATGCCGAACTTGCATGCTGGTACAAACTTCTTCTACCCACTCCTCAACCCCAATACCATGAGTCCCCCTGAAGGTTGGACACTTTCGCTCCCTTGGCAGGTAGATGATGCGGTCAGTTGTCCCCATGCTCCCCAGAGCTGTACGTGTACTTGGACCAGCTGGTGCATCATGTTGAGTTGAATTTGCCAGTGCAACGTCCCATTCCTGTTGCAGACAACTCCTATCAGCCTCCAACTGCTGGACTCGAGCCCGGAGTTCTTCAAGTTCCTCTGTCATAGGAACGGGGAGGTGGGTCCTTCTTTACTGTCGGGGGTATCCAGCTAGGTCCCACGATGTGCCTACTGTTAGCCTATTATGCTCCCAACTTCTAAATGCTCTTTAGAATAGAGATAAATAAACAAAACATATACACAGTACTGTATACACACACACAAACTGCCTTATCAGCCAGACCCTACCAACAACGCCAGTAAATGTAACACGGGAGATGCAGGCCCGGATTGTGACTCAGAGGATGTGACTCTAAAGCCAACTGGTAGACTGTAAATGGTCTAGGGCTTCCCTATTACAAATACCCAGGTACGCCTGGCTTCAAATGACAAAACTGTTTATGTTTTTCGTGTTGTACTTCATTGTCTGTGTTGCCTGTTGCATGTTTGTTTGTCCAGCACTTTGGTGTAGACTTGTTCCTGTTGAAAGTGCTTTATAAATAAAATGGTATGGTAAACAGAAGTGTGGTATACAATATATATATTATTAATTCCTCTCAATATTAAAACAGCCTTTATTAGATGCATTTAAATTTAAAAGTCACACTGAAGGTTTAAAACAAGGCACGGAGTTGGGAGCACAATATAGCAACTGTAGCAATCTGCTGTACAGGAATGACAGTTAGTAAGGTGCTTGCACATGATAAACAATATTAGAAAATACAAGCATGTACCTTAATCCGTCACAATCCCATTAACAAGCACATTCAATTAGTTGCAGTGGCAATCTGCCACCCACTAGCACATGTCCTAAAGAAACAAACAAAAACAAATAACTTTTAACAGAACTCCACAACAATATGTGGAGCAGCATTGACAGCACCCAACCAGCCATAAGTGACTAATGAAAAAAAACATTTACCTCAGCTTGTGCTTCAGGGCTTTGCACAACTCCATGAACACTGCAGCAGCACTCACTACAGCCACATGCGGCAAGAGACTAAACAGCCAACACCCTGGAGAAGAATGTTTGACATCCACACCCGGTGCTTGTTAACACTAATGAGCCAAACCACACTGAAGGTGGAGGAACAGGACAAGGTGTGTTTAGGGGCCCAAACCAGAGTGGGAATTTACAGCCACTCTTCCAATGAACCAAAACCACCCGGTTACCAGACCCGGCTGCAGAAACAATTCAATGGGGGGGCATTCTATTTTTTCAAGGGGGCATATTTTTTTCAACATTTTATTTGCTTCAAGTTGAACAGCGGCTCTGTGACCACTCCTGGAACTCGACCATTCCTTTGTTAGGTCTAATGCTCCTTTTTTCAAACAGACAACTTTTACTCAAATGTGTTTACTGCAGTTAAAATGACACATTGGTTTTACTTTGTGTTAAATAAAAACTTTCAAAGGTATATTCATTCCTTATTGGGGGCTGCCATTGCATGTAAATGCATGGAAGCCACCTATTGTTATTGTGCTCGAACGTGTGTCTACATTGTCGTCGAGCGTTAATGCGGCCCGAACCACAATGTCTACCCCCACAAAAGTTATATCAAAACGACTGGCTCGGCCCCCTGATGTGTGCTATTACTTTTATTGGCATTTCGACTTACCATGGCAACGTAATTTGCGAACAAAGACGTAATGAATCTCCAAATCCAGGAACTAGTTGGTTACTGCCCACTTATTATTCTACACCAGAAAAAGTTATCTTTTTCAACTTTAATACGGACCGAACCACAAAGTGAACCCCCACAAAAGTTATATCAAAACGACCGGCCCGACTCAGAGATGTGTGCTATTACTTTTCTAAGCAATCGGAGTTACCATGGCGATGTATTTTGCTAACAAAGTTGCCATATTTCCCCATTGAAAATGAATGGGAGAACACTCCTCACACAAACTGCTGCTGTCAAGTCACATGATTTAGAATCTGATGAAAACATACTCACTGTTGGTACTGTTTGAAACTCATAGAAAGTATTTATCAAATGTATCTCTAGAACTGATTAACATTTGGAGCCATTTTGATTCAAGATGTCCGGCAACAGCCTGGCAGCCCCCGTCAAAGTTTATCCGGAACTTTCTAGTTATTCTTATTTTGCTTAATGACATTTAACTCTGCATGTCATCCCTGAAATTCTGACACACAGAATCACAAGTCCAAGTGTGAACTGTGTCACAGAGTAAACACAATAAAAACATGTATTATTTGCAGTATTGTTCATTAAAATGGCTCAACACTATTAATGTATTACAGAACATATATATACAGTAGGCACATTTGATATTGTAGGCCATTGCACTAGTTAATACTTTCAGCAAGTGATTTTACTTTAATACTTTAAGTATTTTTAAAAGCAAGTACTTATTTACTTTTACTTAAGTAAAAACATTAATATGGTACTTCTACTTTTACTAGAGTACATTTTGTCTGTTTATTTGTACTTTTACTTAAGTACAGTGTTTGAGTACTTTCTCCACCACAGCACACCACAATTATGCAAGATTAATGTTATGCTGCAGACAGTATATCAAATAAACAAAATACTGTACATTTATTATCTGCACAGCCATAAGTTTATATTGGACTACCGTACTCATGTCACAGAAAGCACAGTGGTTCTTACCTTTAGAAGTTATTTCTGGTCTTTTTATTTGCAACTCTTCCAATGTTGCTGGTTAGCTCAAAATCTTCTTAATTTCTAGCTTTTAAAAAAAAAAAGTCAGTTGACTTCAGTGCTTACGTTTCCCACTGAAATGGATGGTGCCGCTTCCTGTCTGCTCTCATTTTCCTCTTGTTTTGTTGGGAAAAAGTTAGATACACGGACAGTGGTGAGCGTGTGTTTCTGTTTGAAACTGCTAGTTTGCACCCGCCCCCCTCGAACTGTAGTTGGCTAGAATGTTGCCTCGGCTTCATTGATTGGTTGAATTGTATGACGGACAAACAAAGATAGGAAAAACAGAAGAATGCACACTCGGAGATTAAAAACAAACAAACAAAAAACTTCACGTCGTCCAGTCTGTCAGGGGGGGCACAGCTGACTCTGCGGGGGGGCAATGCACCTCAATGCCCGCCCATGCCGCCGGGCCTGCCGGTTACACATGTACAGTACTGTACGGTCACCAAGTACTTAGCCTATCCTAACACAGTTTTTAAAGATGAAGGAGTAAGTTGAATTGTCTCCCTTTCACATAAAGGGAGCTAGCTGGGGTGGGGGGTGGGAGGAGTGATGATATTTTGTTTATTCTAATTCAAAGTCTATTTGCCTCATCTGTAATTCGAGTATCACCTGGCGTGGATGGAGAGTTCTGGAGTCTGCTCTCAGAAGAAAAGTATCCTTACATCCGAAGATGTGCTTTGAACTTAACAGCACTTTTTGGATCTACCTACCTGTGTGAGTCTGCTTTTTCACACATGAAAATCATCAAGTCCAAAAACAGATCCACAATGACTGATGATCATCTGGAGACCTGCCTGCGCCTCCCAACCACCTCATACTGCCCCGCGCCTCCTCCTCTCAGTGTCAGAAGTGCCACTAAGGTAGAGACACATTTATTTTATACAGCTTGCACCAGATGACACCATCCTGCTGCACAGAGCAGCTGCCTAGTTTTGATATTTAGGTTTTATTGAGGTTTGAAATAGTTGTTGGAGATTTGTAAATCTGCACCTTTGTAAGTCACTTTTTGTAAATAGTTAGTGTAAATGAGGGAGTTTTATATTGTTCAGTTCATTGTTTATTCGTTTCTTTAAAAAATATGGTGTGCTTTTCAAATATTGCGTCATTTTACTTTGATAAAATACTTTAATTAAATAAAACTAGCAACACATTACGTTCTGTTTTATTTACTTTAAAGAAGTGAGGAGTAGGGAGATGAAAAATTTTGTTTTTTGATACTGAGACTGGACGAGTAGCTCTCGGCAAACTGCCGACTTCAAAAGTAACTCTTGGTTCAAAAAAGGTTGGGCACCCCTGATTTAGGCACTCCTGCAATCGTCACACTTTTTCCTGTTAAAAACTGACTCCGGCCCCCCACCAGAGAAGGGAAAAGTTATGTGGCCCTCACAGGAAAAAGTTTGGGGACCACTGGTTTAGGTGCTCACCTGATGTAGCACTTTGAGATTTTCATTAATGAAAAGTGCGTTATAAATTTAATTCATTATTATTATTATTATTATTTTCATAGTCCCTGGGACTGATTTCAGGAATGGAGGAACCAGTTCCCTACATGTAGCGATATTCTCCTCTGTCACCTCAAAAAGCCTAACCGATGAGTAATTTGACAGATTCTCCAGTAAAGCAAAAGCATTTGGGATGTCTGTGCCATAGGCCACCACACGATCTGCAAGGTTTTAAGAGCACCTCCTACTCCGTCAGGAGCTCCCTTCCCATGAGAGGTCTCATGATCTGCAAGTTTAAACCCTCATAAAGGACTGTAGTTCCATGTCACAGTCTTAAACCCTTTCATAAAAGGCACTGTGGATGCTAGGTAGAATGCAATCTTATTCCAGTATTGAGATGTTGATCCATCGGATAGGAAGTGGATATTTTTTGCCAGGGAGTAGTTTGATGTCATGTACTCCAGAACTGGCTGCAAATGTGTCCATGTTGCGACAGCATCATGCTGTAGGCTGCCAGACACAGTAGCAAAGGACTCAGCTTGTCCACCAGTGTAGTACATCACCCTGTATGGAGTGTGACTTGCTGATGGGATCCACCAAAGTGAGTGTCTTTAATTTCCTTACTCCATTTGCAAGTGTAATTTTCACTGTAATCAACATGGACTACAACATCGTGCTGGGTCAAAGTTTCTTTCAATTGCTTAATACGAGTGAACTGGTGCCAAATGTTGTACAAATGAGTAGAGACACGGGGCAGGTCAGTCTTGGTTAGCTCTACAAGTTTTTCAATACTAGCAACTTTCTTCTCCAAGGTTGTGGTTTTGATGTCAAACTCAGTGACCTTGTCATCCATTCACTCCAAGATATAATGTTGGTTTTTGTTGTGGGGTCCAATTAAATGGTTGGAGGATCCTTTTACATGGTCGCAGTTGAGGCTGAGGGGTGGTGTTTTCATTCACACTGTCATCTAAGGGAGGGGTTTCATTTAGTATGTGTTGAACTGTTTGTTTCCTTTTATTATCTCTGTTTGAATTTTCCCTCCATTTTTTCGTTGTTTCTGCAGCTGCCTGGGTGTCAGGTCTGCAGCTGCCTTTAGCAACCCCTTTTCCTTGCGCTTCTTATACCTGTTGAAATGAGATATCAATAGGAAAATGTCAATGAAACTACTAAAACTGAATTACTTCTGAGACAGTTCAACATACTACACATTTTACTTGTACACAGTGAGTGAGTGAGTGAGTGAGTGAGTGAGTGAGTGAGTGAGTGAGTGAGAG
>JBBPBX010035713.1:0-31901 GCA_038048925.1 Garcialebias charrua
AGTAAGCACTTGTTCCTGGGTACAGATGAACCGTACGCGCCCTGGAGGTCCCCAACCCAGGCAGTAAGCACTTGTTCCTGGGTACAGATGAACCGTACGCGCCCTGGAGGTCCCCAACCCAGGCAGTAAGCACTTGTTCCTGGGTACAGATGAACCGTACGCGCCCTGGAGGTCCCCAACCCAGGCAGTAAGCACTTGTTCCTGGGTACAGATGAACCGTACGCGCCCTGGAGGTCCCCAACCCAGGCAGTAAGCACTTGTTCCTGGGTACAGATGAACCGTACGCGCCCTGGAGGTCCCCAACCCAGGCAGTAAGCACTTGTTCCTGGGTACAGATGAACCGTACGCGCCCTGGAGGTCCCCAACCCAGGCAGTAAGCACTTGTTCCTGGGTACAGATGAACCGTACGCGCCCTGGAGGTCCCCAACCCAGGCAGTAAGCACTTGTTCCTGGGTACAGATGAACCGTACGCGCCCTGGAGGTCCCCAACCCAGGCAGTAAGCACTTGTTCCTGGGTACAGATGAACCGTACGCGCCCTGGAGGTCCCCAACCCAGGCAGTAAGCACTTGTTCCTGGGTACAGATGAACCGTACGCGCCCTGGAGGTCCCCAACCCAGGCAGTAAGCACTTGTTCCTGGGTACAGATGAACCGTACGCGCCCTGGAGGTCCCCAACCCAGGCAGTAAGCACTTGTTCCTGGGTACAGATGAACCGTACGCGCCCTGGAGGTCCCCAACCCAGGCAGTAAGCACTTGTTCCTGGGTACAGATGAACCGTACGCGCCCTGGAGGTCCCCAACCCAGGCAGTAAGCACTTGTTCCTGGGTACAGATGAACCGTACGCGCCCTGGAGGTCCCCAACCCAGGCAGTAAGCACTTGTTCCTGGGTACAGATGAACCGTACGCGCCCTGGAGGTCCCCAACCCAGGCAGTAAGCACTTGTTCCTGGGTACAGATGAACCGTACGCGCCCTGGAGGTCCCCAACCCAGGCAGTAAGCACTTGTTCCTGGGTACAGATGAACCGTACGCGCCCTGGAGGTCCCCAACCCAGGCAGTAAGCACTTGTTCCTGGGTACAGATGAACCGTACGCGCCCTGGAGGTCCCCAACCCAGGCAGTAAGCACTTGTTCCTGGGTACAGATGAACCGTACGCGCCCTGGAGGTCCCCAACCCAGGCAGTAAGCACTTGTTCCTGGGTACAGATGAACCGTACGCGCCCTGGAGGTCCCCAACCCAGGCAGTAAGCACTTGTTCCTGGGTACAGATGAACCGTACGCGCCCTGGAGGTCCCCAACCCAGGCAGTAAGCACTTGTTCCTGGGTACAGATGAACCGTACGCGCCCTGGAGGTCCCCAACCCAGGCAGTAAGCACTTGTTCCTGGGTACAGATGAACCGTACGCGCCCTGGAGGTCCCCAACCCAGGCAGTAAGCACTTGTTCCTGGGTACAGATGAACCGTACGCGCCCTGGAGGTCCCCAACCCAGGCAGTAAGCACTTGTTCCTGGGTACAGATGAACCGTACGCGCCCTGGAGGTCCCCAACCCAGGCAGTAAGCACTTGTTCCTGGGTACAGATGAACCGTACGCGCCCTGGAGGTCCCCAACCCAGGCAGTAAGCACTTGTTCCTGGGTACAGATGAACCGTACGCGCCCTGGAGGTCCCCAACCCAGGCAGTAAGCACTTGTTCCTGGGTACAGATGAACCGTACGCGCCCTGGAGGTCCCCAACCCAGGCAGTAAGCACTTGTTCCTGGGTACAGATGAACCGTACGCGCCCTGGAGGTCCCCAACCCAGGCAGTAAGCACTTATTCCTGGGTACAGATGAACCGTACGCGCCCTGGAGGTCCCCAACCCAGGCAGTAAGCACTTATTCCTGGGTACAGATGAACCGTACGCGCCCTGGAGGTCCCCAACCCAGGCAGTAAGCACTTGTTCCTGGGTACAGATGAACCGTACGCGCCCTGGAGGTCCCCAACCCAGGCAGTAAGCACTTGTTCCTGGGTACAGATGAACCGTACGCGCCCTGGAGGTCCCCAACCCAGGCAGTAAGCACTTGTTCCTGGGTACAGATGAACCGTACGCGCCCTGGAGGTCCCCAACCCAGGCAGTAAGCACTTGTTCCTGGGTACAGATGAACCGTACGCGCCCTGGAGGTCCCCAACCCAGGCAGTAAGCACTTGTTCCTGGGTACAGATGAACCGTACGCGCCCTGGAGGTCCCCAACCCAGGCAGTAAGCACTTGTTCCTGGGTACAGATGAACCGTACGCGCCCTGGAGGTCCCCAACCCAGGCAGTAAGCACTTGTTCCTGGGTACAGATGAACCGTACGCGCCCTGGAGGTCCCCAACCCAGGCAGTAAGCACTTGTTCCTGGGTACAGATGAACCGTACGCGCCCTGGAGGTCCCCAACCCAGGCAGTAAGCACTTGTTCCTGGGTACAGATGAACCGTACGCGCCCTGGAGGTCCCCAACCCAGGCAGTAAGCACTTGTTCCTGGGTACAGATGAACCGTACGCGCCCTGGAGGTCCCCAACCCAGGCAGTAAGCACTTGTTCCTGGGTACAGATGAACCGTACGCGCCCTGGAGGTCCCCAACCCAGGCAGTAAGCACTTGTTCCTGGGTACAGATGAACCGTACGCGCCCTGGAGGTCCCCAACCCAGGCAGTAAGCACTTGTTCCTGGGTACAGATGAACCGTACGCGCCCTGGAGGTCCCCAACCCAGGCAGTAAGCACTTGTTCCTGGGTACAGATGAACCGTACGCGCCCTGGAGGTCCCCAACCCAGGCAGTAAGCACTTGTTCCTGGGTACAGATGAACCGTACGCGCCCTGGAGGTCCCCAACCCAGGCAGTAAGCACTTGTTCCTGGGTACAGATGAACCGTACGCGCCCTGGAGGTCCCCAACCCAGGCAGTAAGCACTTGTTCCTGGGTACAGATGAACCGTACGCGCCCTGGAGGTCCCCAACCCAGGCAGTAAGCACTTGTTCCTGGGTACAGATGAACCGTACGCGCCCTGGAGGTCCCCAACCCAGGCAGTAAGCACTTGTTCCTGGGTACAGATGAACCGTACGCGCCCTGGAGGTCCCCAACCCAGGCAGTAAGCACTTGTTCCTGGGTACAGATGAACCGTACGCGCCCTGGAGGTCCCCAACCCAGGCAGTAAGCACTTGTTCCTGGGTACAGATGAACCGTACGCGCCCTGGAGGTCCCCAACCCAGGCAGTAAGCACTTGTTCCTGGGTACAGATGAACCGTACGCGCCCTGGAGGTCCCCAACCCAGGCAGTAAGCACTTGTTCCTGGGTACAGATGAACCGTACGCGCCCTGGAGGTCCCCAACCCAGGCAGTAAGCACTTGTTCCTGGGTACAGATGAACCGTACGCGCCCTGGAGGTCCCCAACCCAGGCAGTAAGCACTTGTTCCTGGGTACAGATGAACCGTACGCGCCCTGGAGGTCCCCAACCCAGGCAGTAAGCACTTGTTCCTGGGTACAGATGAACCGTACGCGCCCTGGAGGTCCCCAACCCAGGCAGTAAGCACTATTCCTGGGTACAGATGAACCGTACGCGCCCTGGAGGTCCCCAACCCAGGCAGTAAGCACTCATTCCTGGGTACAGATGAACCGTACGCGCCCTGGAGGTCCCCAACCCAGGCAGTAAGCACTCATTCCTGGGTACGGATGAACCGTACGCGCCCTGGAGGTCCCCAACCCAGGCAGTAAGCACTCATTCCTGGGTACGGATGAACCGTACGCGCCCTGGAGGTCCCCAACCCAGGCAGTAAGCACTCATTCCTGGGTACGGATGAACCGTACGCGCCCTGGAGGTCCCCAACCCAGGCAGTAAGCACTCATTCCTGGGTACGGATGAACCGTACGCGCCCTGGAGGTCCCCAACCCAGGCAGTAAGCACTCATTCCTGGGTACGGATGAACCGTACGCGCCCTGGAGGTCCCCAACCCAGGCAGTAAGCACTCATTCCTGGGTACGGATGAACCGTACGCGCCCTGGAGGTCCCCAACCCAGGCAGTAAGCACTCATTCCTGGGTACGGATGAACCGTACGCGCCCTGGAGGTCCCCAACCCAGGCAGTAAGCACTCATTCCTGGGTACGGATGAACCGTACGCGCCCTGGAGGTCCCCAACCCAGGCAGTAAGCACTCATTCCTGGGTACGGATGAACCGTACGCGCCCTGGAGGTCCCCAACCCAGGCAGTAAGCACTCATTCCTGGGTACGGATGAACCGTACGCGCCCTGGAGGTCCCCAACCCAGGCAGTAAGCACTCATTCCTGGGTACAGATGAACCGTACGCGCCCTGGAGGTCCCCAACCCAGGCAGTAAGCACTCATTCCTGGGTACAGATGAACCGTACGCGCCCTGGAGGTCCCCAACCCAGGCAGTAAGCACTCATTCCTGGGTACAGATGAACCGTACGCGCCCTGGAGGTCCCCAACCCAGGCAGTAAGCACTCATTCCTGGGTACAGATGAACCGTACGCGCCCTGGAGGTCCCCAACCCAGGCAGTAAGCACTCATTCCTGGGTACAGATGAACCGTACGCGCCCTGGAGGTCCCCAACCCAGGCAGTAAGCACTCATTCCTGGGTACAGATGAACCGTACGCGCCCTGGAGGTCCCCAACCCAGGCAGTAAGCACTCATTCCTGGGTACAGATGAACCGTACGCGCCCTGGAGGTCCCCAACCCAGGCAGTAAGCACTCATTCCTGGGTACAGATGAACCGTACGCGCCCTGGAGGTCCCCAACCCAGGCAGTAAGCACTCATTCCTGGGTACAGATGAACCGTACGCGCCCTGGAGGTCCCCAACCCAGGCAGTAAGCACTCATTCCTGGGTACAGATGAACCGTACGCGCCCTGGAGGTCCCCAACCCAGGCAGTAAGCACTCATTCCTGGGTACAGATGAACCGTACGCGCCCTGGAGGTCCCCAACCCAGGCAGTAAGCACTCATTCCTGGGTACAGATGAACCGTACGCGCCCTGGAGGTCCCCAACCCAGGCAGTAAGCACTCATTCCTGGGTACAGATGAACCGTACGCGCCCTGGAGGTCCCCAACCCACACTGCACAAAAACCATAGATATACGGGAGTATCAGATGTGGTATATCTCCGCATCCTTCACATATACGGACAATTTCCGGGAATTTCCGTATCGCATCCTCGGAAAATCCAGTTTCGGATATCCCCGGATACGAACAGATCCGAACTTTATTGATCCTTAAAAAATCACAAAATCCGGATACTTTATCTGCTGCAGATCCAGAAATATGTGGCTCTGTTATCCCTCGGGATTACTGCTTACATCTCTTCGGATACTTGCCGCATATATGACGTATGATTGTTTATATTTACGTATACGTGACAGATGTCAGTCGTATATTTATGGATTTTTATCTGTGAAGTATCTGTGAAGTATGCGATTTCTCAGAGATCCAGCAGATCTTTGACGTATCACGTTTAAGATGTCAGTCGTATATTTATGGATTTTTATCTGTGAAGTATATCTGAAGTATGCGATTTCTCAGAGATCCAGCAGATCTTTGACGTATCACGATGAAGATGTCAGTCGTATATTTATGGATTTTTATCTGTGAAGTATATCTGAAGTATGCGATTTCTCAGAGATCCAGCAGATCTTTGACGTATCACGATGAAGATGTCAGTCGTATATTTATGGATTTTTATCTGTGAAGTATATCTGAAGTATGCGATTTCTCAGAGATCCAGCAGATCTTTGACGTATCACGATGAAGATGTCAGTCGTATATTTATGGATTTTTATCTGTGAAGTATATCTGAAGTATGCGATTTCTCAGAGATCCAGCAGATCTTTGACGTATCACGATGAAGATGTCAGTCGTATATTTATGGATTTTTATCTGTGAAGTATCTCTGAAGTATGCGATTTCTCAGAGATCCAGCAGATCTTTGACGTATCACGTTTAAGATGTCAGTCGTATATTTATGGATTTTTATCTGTGAAGTATCTCTGAAGTATGCGATTTCTCAGAGATCCAGCAGATCTTTGACGTATCACGATGAAGATGTCAGTCGTATATTTATGGATTTTTATCTGTGAAGTATCTCTGAAGTATGCGATTTCTCAGAGATCCAGCAGATCTTTGACGTATCACGATGAAGATGTCAGTCGTATATTTATGGATTTTTATCTGTGAAGTACCTGGAAATATGCGATCCCTCAAGAGTTCCAGCAGATCTTTGGCGTATCACGTCGTTGCAGATGTCATTCGGATATTTAAGGATTTTTCATTTATGCAAATTCATGCATATTTGGGAATATGATATACTCTGCCTGAAAATACAGGTTTTGCATGTAGGTAGACCATGTAAAACACCAATGGTTACCGGTAGTTGTTTTTTTTTTACCCTAACCCTCCATTTATTTTTTATTTTTAATATGTGAAGCACTTTATATAACTACATTTGTTTTAAATCTGCAATACAAATAGTTGGCTTCTAACATCTTTACATTTTAACATCACCCAGTTTTCTACATCAACATTAGTCTTTAATTTAGATTTATGTACCAACATCATGATGTACAAATCACAAGCTGGACCAAAAGCAGTCTAGTAAATACACAGTGGTTTGTATCTTCAGAACTACTACGGTAATGCAAACATCAGACATAAAAAAACTGACCGTTGTGAGTGGTGGGGGCGTTGCGTGGTCTGTCAGCACCGACTCACCTTTCTTGCTCTCCCGTCCCAACATCAGAACAAGAGTGGAAACTAGTGAATGCAGAAAACAGATTTCCTTTTCTTTCTTTTTCCTTCGTTCATTCTTCACTCCCTTGTTAGATCAATACGTAAAGACCAGGGGTCGACACAAAGTGCTGCAGGCTACGCTGGGGTCTGTGTGGGCCCTGGACAATCCATCTCTCTACAACTCTACTGGTTGGGGGTGTGGGGGAAACATGAAAGCGCCTTTATTAGCTGCGCCAAAAGACTCGTATATTTCTCACAGGGCATAAAAGGCCATTGTAAAAATGCCCTCTGTTCCCTTTCAAACATAAAACGTGTCAGACGGCACAAAAGGATTCTAGTCGTCACGGGGAGCGGGGATCGTTACCGAACAAGTCGGCAGAGGAAAGAGAAGCTGGCCGTGCAAAGTGAGAGGAAATCATGATTAGGGGCATATTGTTGGGGGAATGTGCTTTAAAGCAGCCTAAAAGAGGAGGCCTGAAGGAAAACAGAGCAGGGGGGAAGAAATAAAGAGCATTTAAAAGAGGGCTGTACACAGAAAAACTACATACAGATTAAAATATAAAAATTTTGGTACCCTTTACAATTATCAAAAAAAACCAAATGATGTGATTGGCCAAAATGCTTCAAGTGTTCCCTCCTGGGTCCACGAAACCTTAACTTGTGCATTTTTGCTCCGTTACCAACACAATACATATCTCAGTACAAAGCAATTCACATACAAACATTAAAATATCAAACATTTTGTGAGTAATGACCAATTTTGCAGCTGCATCGCTTTTAAGAAGTACGGCACGCTAAGAGCGTGCTTGCAGATTTTTTTTTTTATTATTTGCTTTTTGTCTATCATGTTTTAGCAATCACTTTGAGCAAAAGTTGAAGTCAGCCCTACTTTTTTCTTTTTAATAATTTTGGCAACTGTTGTGACGAGATAATGAAGCTGCTTGAAGATGTAGCCTTCGCCAGTAACTTGGATATCTATAATCATCTTCCTGAGCTTCTCAGACAGCTCACTGCTCCATGTTCAGTGTGATGAGCACAACAACAATACCAACCTACCCAGTGGCGTGTTTGTTCCCTTTAAATAGGCTCAATAAGTACATTTCTTTCAGCTGGGGCCTCATGTATCAACCGTGCGTGCGCACAAAAACATTGCGCACGTCACTTTCCACGCAAAACCCCGTATGTATCAAAACTGAACTGAACGTGAATATATGCGCATCCAGGTACATATCCACGCAAGCTCCCGAGCAGGCGTACGCACGTTTCTGTGGTTCTTGTTCCTTTGGCGACACTTACAGGTGATTCAGAGAAACTGAAGCCCCACAGTCTGTGGTTGACTTTAAGAGCGGCTTGAAGACCTTTCTTTTCAACCGAGCATACTTTACTCCTCATGATTCTACTTTTGATCTTAGCTGATACTGTTGTTGATTTTAATTGTTTTATTATTTGTCTTATTGACATTCAAATATGTTGCACCTTGTAGCACTTTGAGATTTCCATTAATGAAAAGTGCGTTATAAATTGAATTCATTATTATTATTATTATTATTATTATTATTATTAACTGTTCATGATGTGAAAATGATTAATATTCCCTCCAAACACACGATTAACAAGTATTACATCCACATGACGCAGTGAAATAAAGGACGCGCAAAGTTGTGCCAAAAATAAATTTAACAGGAACGGATTCATTCAGCCTTACTGGAGAATATAATAAATAGTGTAACACGCAGAGCATTTATTTAGAAACAGATATAATTTTCTGATCTAGGATATGGCTTATCAGCCGTTTTCAGAAATAATCATTTTTCAGTTTGGCACTGCTGCTGCGCTCTGGGGAGCCGTGCATCACGCGTGCATACAGAAGCAGCGGTCAAACTGTTCCACAGAGGGAGCTGCAGGTCGATCGGGACTGTGCAGTCCAGTCCACACAAAGCCGGATCATGTCCAATGGAATGTCTCATCCATATGATTCCAAAGGCTGAGTGGTCGCGCTTGGAGCGCGCGCGCACCCTCACCGGTGTCGACACGGCAGCTGGAGGTGTTTCATTATCTGCGTTTATTGTAGATTTCTCCAAAATGACACGTGAAAGTACACCTTATATAACTTGTAGGAGAGTAAAAGCTTCACAGACAGACTGCGCACAGGGCTGCGGAGGGCGCAGCGTCTGGAGACGCCAACATCACGTGATGTCATGAAATGTCTCCACCAAGACGCACAGACTCGTTTCTTCACATCATCTACATAAACAAAGATCTATGTTCTAGCAAACATCCAAGTAAGTTCCTCTGTGTTTACAGTAATAATGGTAATAAACTCGTGCGCAAAGTTAATATTTCCACACAGAATGAATGAATGAGCCGGTTCGCGCACCACAGCAGGGTGCGCGCGCACACAAATACCGACACACAATCACTCGTTCTTTGCATGATGAACACATTTTATTACTATTCTTACTTAGGATGTTTGTCCTCACTCATATTATATTAAATTCATTATTTTCCCGAATCTAGAAATCATTTCTGATCGCGCAGGGATCAAACAAACATGTCCTTCACACATGCAGGAAGTAATTTGCATCTGTTTAACATATGTAAATGTAGGCGTGTCAGGGGAGGTGTCTCACGTGCGCTCAGTTCCACGTCAATTGTGATGTACAAAAGGAATGTGCGTGGATACCGGTGTACGCACAGTTTGATAAATCTGGATCTTTTTGTGCGTACACACTTTTCTGGATTTCACCGTACGTCACTTTTCAGTAGGAAATCCACGCAGGTTTTTGATACATGAGGCCCCTGCTCCCTTCTGTAGGTGTAGCCACATGAAATATTTGGCAATTCTTCTACACTTCCTGATGCAACCTGTGCTCGAACCAGCAGGATTACAAGGCTGTAACACCTAACCACTGAGCTACCGCAGCCCCAAAAGGCTTAATGACATGTAAAAGTTTACTAACTAGGGTAGAACCAAGAAATATATATATATATATATATATATATATATTTTTTTTTTTTTTTTTTGCTTTGTGTTTACTTTATCTCACCTTAAAGGCCTGCAAGTAAACATTTGGCAGTTTGCTTTTAACTGAATCACTTTTCACAAGAAATAAAGCATTGTTTCAACAAATTTATCTGCATTTGTAAATCCACAAAGAAGAATATTCTCTGGTAGTCCTTTATGCTTCAAGCAGCTCTGTGTCGCTTCCTTTCAGCTTTCCTGAGTGTACAAACCTTGAGTTAGGGGAGCATCTGCTCTGAAAGCTTCTTTCTGGAGACCTTGGACAGATGATAAGTGCAGTGCAAGTTTATTATGAACCACAGAGGCCTTGGACATTGTTGTCCCTGCTACTCCCAAACAGCGCCTCGACAATGGCACAGTATTTCTGGGTTTCAATGGTCCCGATTCCCCCCCCCCCCCTTCTCCCAAGGAACCTGACCCCGCACATGACTCGCAGAGGAACTCCATTACAGGTAAGGTGCCACGGTCGAAGCTGTTTGGGCTGAACAATGCCCAAACTGGCATTGTTCAGGCAGAAAATCGCTGCACTTGAAGGGAGGTTGTCCCTCATCGAGTAAAACTGAAATTCAGATGTGTGCAAAGAGAAATGATGCCGGGATATCGGTGCAGAGACCCCTTACTAAAGAGGCTGATTGAGACTGACCTCTGCCGCACGCTGAACAACAGACAAAGATGTATCCCTTACACAAGCTCTCTTTATGCCATGAAAAGTAGACAGCAATGACCCCTTCCCCACCTCTACCCCTCCTGACCTGCACCATTATCGTCCCAGAATCCCTTTCAGCATTTAACACAAGCGGCGAATGAGTTGGCAGCCATGACCAAAACTGAAGCGATGGCAGACATTAAGGCAAGAATTAAATTTTATATATTTGAAAATAGGTAAACAAAAGAGCTGGAGAGAAAATATTTGAATATTTGAATTAAAAACCAAAAAGGTCGCATTTCATTTTACGTTCCTGAGTGACGGATCACTCGTAGGAGAAATCTACTTGAGCGCATTAAAATAGGGTTTTGTCCTTATTCTTCTGTGGAGGTTTTTATGTTTTCTTTGCTTTGTGGTTTTTGAAAGGGATTCACAAATGCAAAGCAGCGTATCAGAACTTGTAAAATAATAATTTTACCTTTTTAATTATTATTTTCAAGGTTGAATTCTTCTGTCCAAGCAAAGATTTGGTGCACTTTCTTCCTGGCTATCACGACAAATGGTGCAACTTCTGAATACACAAAATAAACAGCGTTTAACGGGATCCTTTCTTCATCTTGTTGTCTAATGGAAGATAAAATCCAAGTAAAAAGCCTTGCACTTAAAATCCATTCTCAGCTTTCCACTTTCTGTTGTTTTTGTGTCTACTGTGCTTCACTTTGTAAAGATGCAACCACGAAGCCTCTTTTCTGGATTGACCTATTTAGAAATTACCACACTGATAACACAAGAGAAACAACACTTTGAGGATGAGGAGGAAGGAGGGAGGGGATGTAATGAGGTAAGTTCCCATATTTGTACGGGAGCGGATCAACTTGTCTGCACGGCTTAAAACACTCATTACATTATTAAGCCACACTGCAGTGATTTGTTTTCAAGTAAAACGAGGCTTGCTGCGCTAAACATTAACCACCCGTGCTGAGCTACTGGAGTGTGTGTGTGTGTGTGTGTGTGGAAGCAGAGGAGGAGGAGGAGGAGGGGTTGGCAGGGACACCAACTATCTCAGCAGATGTGTTCAAGATGGAAAGCTACTGATGACCCGAGTAGAAAAAGACTGGAGTATTAGTCCGACAGAACAGATTACACACAAGAGGTCAGAGTCCAGAGAGTTTACGCGGGGGGTAAACTGTAGGGGATGAGAGGAAAATTTGTACAAAAGAATGTATTTCCTAAGCTGCGAGTAATTCTTGTTGGGGTGATGTCACATTTGGAGGCCATCTTGGCTGGCTAAATCTGCAAAACTTGCCCGACTTCAGGTCAGTTTGTTCCTCCACTGTGCTCATATTTGGGCGAAGAGCAGAAACTTTCTGCCACAAGTCTCTGAGCACACCTCAAACTTTTGTTGTCCCCCAGTGCAAAGCGAAGAGGAGAAGAAAATACCTTCCATCCATCCGTGTTGTGAGCTGGATATCTTGAAAAACAAGTGCGGTATTAACTTCCATTTTGATGGTTGGCTGCATGTACACATAAACGTTAACGTAGTCCCTCGTTTATCGCGGGGGATCCTTACACTGAAGACATGCGATAAGTGAAAAACAACGAAGTAAGAATAGTAGTAAAAGTAGCAAGTAGTAGTTTATTTATGTAATAAACTACTACTTAGCGTTAAACCTGTCCCACACTTTTGCAATATTCTAAATAATGTTTCTATATCTATACATTCTAAAAGAGCGCAGAATGTTATGATTTCAGCTCCCTGCCTCCACTGCTCTGACGCCTGCAAGTACCTTTGGCCACGCCCACTTCTGCATTCTGCACGGAGAACAGCTGATCAGCTGTTTAGCTGCACCAGGAAGCTTATCCTGCAGCATGGGTTGCACAACTGTGCAGGAGTTGCTTAATAATTTTAAATAATTTATTTTAAATGAAAATTTCATGCCCATCGTGTGGCTCATCCATCAATCGGCCAACTGTGTGTCATGCCCAATCTTATTTTGAAAAACTGCGATAGAGCGAGCCTGCAATAAACAACGCGCGAAGTAGCGAGGAACTACTGTATTATCAAAAATTGGTTTGCCATGTCAAAATTTAAGAAAACTCCCACAATTTATGAATACAGTAGTCCCTAGCTACTTCACGGTTTGACTGTCGAGGACTCGCTCTGTTGTGGTTTGTGGATGTACAGTCCATATTATAATAACACATGATTGTGTGCATATGCTTTCAGGTAGGGATGCATGATATTAGATTTTTGGTCGATATCCAATATGTCAATATGTTAAAAAACTTATTTGGCTGATAATCGATACCAATACCGATATTTTCCCCCTGGACATACTTACAGAGACTACATAGCTTTCTCTGCTGTGGAATTACCATATTTTCCGGAATATAGGTCGCACCGGAATATAGGTCGTTTTGTCCAATTATTGCCAAAAAATTGGAAAAATCCATAAACAGGTCGCACCTAAATATAGGTTGCACCTACGTCACCGCCGACGTAACGCGTCATCCACCGCTGACGTGACGCGTCATCGCTGAGACAACCCGGAAATATGGACCGAGTGTTTAGCTCTGTTGCAAATGTCTGCCACAGGAGCGCAAAGCAAGGCCTTTTAAGAAGATTAACACGGTAAAAAAAATTTGTTTGTTTGCAAAAAATTATAGCTGACACTATAGCACAAGGGTTAGTGGTTTATTAGCCGAGTGGTTTATTAGCTATTTGCTAAAATATACACGGAAATAAAACGAAAGCTAACACAAGACGATTCTGTCTAAAACAACGAATAAAAAATCTAATTTTATCTCAAATGTTTCATACAGGGCAACAGTTTGTAAATAAAAGCCATATAATTCCACTCTGTGAGCAGAAAAAATATCCGCCGAGTGGTTTATGAGCTATTTATCTAAATAGTAGGTATCTGTTTACGGTAGCTAACCGCTAACAACAAACCTAAAACATCGTTGTTTTTTTATCTCAAACATCTCATAAAGCTAGTCACTTGTAAATGTCCATACAGTGATTACATTCTGTAAGTTTCATAAAAATCCGCCAAGTGGTTCTTGACGTCTTGCTAACAAACAGCTAACAAACACAGCTAACAAACACAGCTAACACAGCTAACAAACAGTAGTTCCCTCCAGAACAGGAGGCCGGGCAGCGACAGTCAGTCCGAGCAGAGGAGGCTTTTTTTCAGACACATGAGCTGGAAACGGTCGGTGGACTCTCTGGAAGTGTCCCCTAGCGGACAAAAGTGGTACTGCACCATTTTCTGCCAAAATGAAAAACGGTCACATTCTGAGCCAAAAATTGGTCTAAAAATATGGGGGAAAATCCATAAACAGGTCTCACCTCTCTATAGGTCACAGGGCATGCAAATTAGGCAAAAATCTGTGACTTATATTCCGGAAAATACGGTAGATACTACATTATTCTGCATGGTCTTTGTCAATTGGACCTGCTACCAAATGCAGATGCCAAAAAGGAGGCTGAAAATGATGCAACACTTCAACTTGGATTATGTTTAATGTCAAATTTATACATGACATTTACTCTCTAACACAACAACAACACTCAAACAGTGCACATTTGTAAATGTTCACAAATCTAAACTCAACAGTGTGTGTGATGTCATAACGTGTTGGCGCTGCAGGCATCCGTGTCACTGGGTTGTCATGCAAAAACAGCGCCTTTTATATCTGAGTTATTTTGATGGAATGGCCAACGTCCGATATTTAATTTTATCTCTAACATTGGCTGATACAGAGATCATGCCAATAATAATAATAATGAAACTGAAAGTTAAACTGGGTTTCTTTTTCAGAAACAGATCATGTCTAACACAGAATGCTAGGAAACGCCTTGTACCTGCAACTTTCCTTCCCTCCATTGATTACGGTGACATTATCTATACATGAATGCTCCTACAAGCACCCTGCGGATGTTGGATGTTGTCTATCATGGTGCACTAAGATTCATAACTGGCTGTGATTATCGTACCCACCACTGCACCCTGTATTCACTGGTTAACTGGACATCATTAACCTCACGCAGACTCTTCCACTGGTACATTTTCATCTTTAAATCACTTCTTGGTCTGCTGCCCTCATACATCTCCTCCTACATGTCTTTGCGTGAGTGCAGCTACAGCGTGCGCTCTCAGGACATGATTACCTGCAGTGTTCCGTCAGTGAGGACTGAACTTGGAAAAAGGGCCTTCTCCTACTCTGCTCCTGCTTCATGGAATATCTTACAAAAAGATCTGAAGCTCTCGACCTTGACCTTTAAGAATCTGTTGGAATCCTGGCAAAAACCAATGCAGACATGTTCCTGTCTTTGATTTTATACATCTACCTTATAATCTGTCTGTTTTGCTACTTTGACATCTTTGTTTTAACTTTTTAAAACAATAAATTAAAAAAATCTGTATTTCTCTTATGTTTGTCTATTGTTGATTGTTCAAGGAAAATCTACTGTTGCTGTTGTCATCATTCTTTAGTTTGTAAAAAGGTCTCTCTTGTAAATGAGTCCTGGAGGCTCAATTAGATTAACCTGCCTAAATAAAGGTTGAATGAAAAAATATTGTGCATCCCCACTTTCAGCCAAACTCGGTATAGACTTTTGCTACAGGCAACAAGACATCCTGAGGCTGGACCATGTCCACCTGAGCTTCTTCTTCTTTTTTCTTTTTTTTTTTGAAGGCGTGAGGATCTTAAGAAGTGGTGGTGCAGAGGTTAGAGAAGATGGGCATGTGATCGAAAAGTCGCAGGTTCAACTCCCAGTACCGTCAACATCAAAATGTGGGTGGAGAAAGTGAAATGCCCACACCTGCCTCCACTCTTTGTCCCACCCTGGACTCCTGAGCAAGGATCTTAACCCCCACCTCTTGCTCCCAAAAACAAATCTCTCTTGAAAATGAGCTTTTGTGACTCAATGAGACTACGTGTATAAATAAAGGGTACTGTAAACACCGGTGTATAATACGCTCCGGTGTATAATACGCTTTGGCCAATATTTGGAAATAAATCAGAAAAATCGGTAGATAATACGCTTCTGTGTATAATACGCGCTGCCGTGACAGCCTTTTTTATGGCCACTAGATGGCGCCAGGATACGCCTCCAGGTACAGTCTGCAGGTAAACAGACTACAGGGTGCATTAGCGCCCATAGCGGCCGAAACTGGTACTGCACCATTTTTAGGCCAAAATGAAAAAGCGAATCAGAGCCAAAAATGGGTCTAAAAATATGGGAAAAAATCTGTAGATAATACGCTTCGGTGTATAATACGCAGGACATTCAAATGAGCAATAAAAGTGCGTATTATACACCGGTGTTTACGGAATGAAAAAAAAAAAGTGAAGGCAGCTGGGACAAAATCTTACAAATGTAAATGTACCAGTGCCTCAGTCTGCAAGTAGGCAATGTACCAGTGCACCTACAATTTTGGCAGGAAATACCAGTAACTCATGACTTTTTGCACAGATGTGAGTCACCACAGTTAGAAACAAAGTTTTTAATCATTAATTAATTAATTTTAGTCTTTGGATGCACCACTAAGTCTGATTCTCAGAATTTGCTCATGTAGCCGATCTAAGGCAGCAGCCTGCCAGCAAGAGGCCGAGCAGCTACTTTAAAGCTGCTAAATAGCTCACAAAGGCATTTTCAGAGTGGACAGAAATAAAACTCTTTGCAGACTGACCTGCAGGCGTTCCTTTATCAACGCGCTGTCGGAACTTTTTATTGTCCAAGTGCCCTGATCCGAATGAATGGAAAAACATGCTCGAACTGTTAGATGGCAGATCGAACTTTGTTGGATGACATGTGTCGCCGTCCAGCTGTATTTTATTTTATTTTTTCCAGTATTAAGTCATTTATTGGCGGGTCGTGGTGCTGTTATTTTATCAGTAGGGGCCGTGAGCGGCACAGCAGCAGTAGCATGTGATGGAAAACCTCCAGCAGCACATGTCCTGACCAAAACAAATCACATTCCTACCATCTACAAATGCTTCAGCGCTTATGTCAGATCATGCGCTTTTTGTTTTACCTCAATGCAAACATTGTACTGACTATAAATGAATATGAATGAGTGCTGAATGGAACACACTGGTTCAAATCACTGGACGGGGTTTAATAAAACTCACATTTACAACTGATTAAAGACTATTCAAGATGGCCACCACAACTAAGCAATTTTGGCAAACTAAAATGGCTATAACCAGAGGTGGGACCAAGTCAGTGTTTTGCAAGTCTCTTTATCCTCAAGTCCCAAGTCAAGTCTCAAGCAAAGACAGTCAAATTCCAAGTTCTTTCTAGTCTTTTTTCAAACAATGTTGCCGTTATATGTTAAACGTAAATAATAGACCATGTTTTCTTTTTTAAATCTATATTTATCTCAGATCTTGATACAACATGTTAGCTAAAGTCAGCTATCTCATAGCAAAAGAAAAGTACCACCTTTGTGCAACTTCAAATGTCGAACAAAGTTGGAAGTTGTTGCATCTCCAACTGTGATTCTCTTCTGGCAGGTTTTACATGTTGCACTTTGTTTTTTATTGAGTACTTTGTAATTTATGTACCCAAAAGAAATCACTCGTAGGAGCATATCTGCCTTGAGCGTTTTTTTTTTTGTCTCTCGTTTTGTTTGTTTGTTTGTTTTTTTTCCCATTTTTAAAAATCATAATAATTTGATTGGTTGTGCTGAAGCTCACACACACACATACGTATAGAGTGTGGAAAAACAGAGGGACTATCTGTGTCTGTTAATCCGGAATGAGTGAAATGAATTAATGAGGCCCACTTTATAAATTATATTATTTATAAAGTGGGCCTCATTAACACATTATTTTAAACTTTAGATTTAGGGTAAAATATCAAGTATTTTCAAGTAAACAGTTTCAAGTCCAATTCAAGTCCCAAGTTATTGGTGTGAAAGTCAGTCAAGTCACAAGTCTGAACATTTTTTCAAGTCAAGTCTAAAGTCTTAATATTAATGACTCAAGTCTGACTCGAGTCCAAGTCATGTGACTTGAGTCCCCACCTTTGTCTATAACTCAGTTGGTTTTACAGACGTTGAGCTTGGTAGTAGCTGAGAGTCATTCCCAACTCGTACTGTCGGCGCTAAATGATGCTGGCATGGCATTAACTTTTTTAATCAACTACGTATGTCTTCTGACAAAATCTCATGAACCACTGGACAGATTTCCATAAAACATTAAGTTAACAACTAATACAGTAGGTGTCACTTCACAACTGATTCACCAATCCAAAATGGCTGCCACAGTTAACCAACTTTAGTAACAAAAAAATGGTTGTAAGTCAGTCAGTTCTACATATACGGTACTGATGTAAAACATGGTTGTAGCTGAGCATCATCCTCATTAACTTTGAGCGCCAACACCTTTTATGTTTCATGATATTCCACATAACATCCTTTACAAGGTTTGACCAAAACAGCCGTTTCTCTACTCGTCAGAAGATGATCTTAGATTAAAACTCCAGTTTGAAAGGCAGCGGGCGATTGGCAAGCGGGTGTCAAACTCAGTTACAAAAAGGAGCAAAAAATAAAAACTTAATTCAAACCAAGGGCCATTTTCTATCACATTAATTCCTGTCAAACACCGGACATCTTTTCTCAGTTGCAGGTTCCTCAACAAGAGTTTCATCGGTCTCATTTGACGGTCTCAGTCACTTTTTCCTCACCAATATCAAAAGATTAGACTTCAAAGTTGTCCGACAGACGTGAAACGTCTGAACTGAAAAAAGTTGTGCTGTTTTAAAGCGATATATAATATTTGGGGCAGATAAGAATGTAACAAGAGCCATGTTTGGTCCTCAGGCCTTGAGTTTGACATGTGCTTTAGAGAACCCTAGGCCTTTAATTGTCCCATCCCAGAGCAAAGAGGGGCAATCAGAAATACCCTCCCTCCATTCATCTGTTGGTCTGTGCACGTTGTGAGCATGGTAACTAGAACAATAGATGTGGCGCTAACTTCTATTTTGTTGTGTGGCTGCATCTATGTGTAATAATTATTTAACTTTATTTAACTAAACTATATAAATAAAGGTTGAAAGAAATTTTTATTTACAAAATTGGGTCGCTCTGTCAAAATCCAAGATGGTCACCATAGATCAATCTTCTGTCACCCAACTAATTTGAAGAAACTATGACTTCTAGATTTTATATTGCTTAAAAGTCTAGTTTTCTCAAATGATTGGGATGGCTGAAAATTGATCAATGGTGGGGCCAAGGCCTCCACTGGCCACCCCCTGGCTCCACCACTGCACCTGATGGTGTAAATCTTACTTTAATATCTTGCATCAAAAACATTTAAGTTTACTCATGTTCTCTGTAGTTATAGTTCCGAATCACTCATCATGTAAACTATTTACTATTCAAATCCCTCTGGGACGGGGAACTTCGCTGCTCGTTTATTCTGATTAAGCCCCAACAAGAAATGAAATTTTTTTTGGTTTTTAGACGGATGAAGAGCCGTTTGACCAGCACAGTTCATGCAGCGTGTGTCCAAATGCATCATAATAATTGTATTCTAAGTGTTCAAAGTGTAAAGAAGCACAGCTGATCCAGATAACTCATCTCTGCCTGTTGGCAGAAAATGCCTCTCTTTTGGTTGCACGTTTGATTTTCAGGACCGTGCAGATTGAATCGGAGGCTGGGTGAGTTGCGAGCGTGGGGGGTTATCGGGAGTTTGCAGGACGTGGCGGGATCTGCAAACACCTGTTGAAAAGGAGCAGGAGAGCCACTGAACTCCACACGATAAGAGACAGTGGTGAACACAGCAACTGTGTGTGATCACGTAGCAGTCGAAGAACAGCAGAAGTTTCCATCCGAGACGCGTTTCGTTGCTTTGAGGACCTCTCAGAGGAGCTTCGGCGAGTTTCTCTTGTCCTGTTTTAACAGTCTGGCTGAATCTTTGTGCAGGCTAACGAGCAGAAAGCACGTGTGCTCTGAGGGAGGTTCACCACAATAATTACTGAGTGCTCCCAGTTGCATCTGTCTCATGCTAACTGGTGGCAGGCCAACATGCACAGAAAACAACAGTCCCTTTCTGCTGGCGCTGCTGCTGCTCACTCACTTTTCTCTGTTTTATGTTGTTTTTTAAAATCTCTGTCTCCCTCTGCCTTTTTATCTCCTCTTTCTGGCCCCATCTGTCGCTCTTCTACTTTCCTCTCTTCAAATTCTGATTCTTTAGCACATTTCCCCTTTGCTCCTGTGCGCTCTGTCCCCACTCCTCCTCCTCGCACCCAAGGCCATGTGGCCCTAGCGAGGTAGCAGGGTGACAGAAGCCGGACCCTTTGGTGTCGCAAATTCCTCGTCTCACTTACGAAGTGGCACGGTGCACGTTGCTCCGAGTGTGTGTGCGCGGAGCGAGGCGCTGTTCTCGAGGGCAAAGCGAGGTGTGAGAGGATGATGCACTTGATACACTGTGAGGAGAGGAGGAAGAAGTGAGGGGAAGGAGTGGTGGAAGAGACTTCCAGAAGGAGGGAGGAGGCCAAAACTGAGCTGCTCGCTTCGAGTACGCCGCCTGCCGGACCTCCGTTCAGTCCCAAAAGAGCCGAGTGCTTCGCTCCGGAAGATTTAGCCCAAGGATTGGCTTCTATGTAAAACTTGCAGTGAGATAATTTAAAAACGACATCCTTAATTTAAAATAGCTCAACTATTCATGTTGGTTTTCCTAGCAGCTGGTAAAAACGAGCAATAAAGTGTAATCTTACATCATGCCAAAACTTTTTTTTTGTTAAATAGTCTTGATTCAGATGTTTCTAAAAAGAAAAAGGCAAAAACAGATTTCTAAAAGGCCCTCAGCTCTGTTCTTATCTCCTTAATTCCAAAAGTGAGCGATGATAATCTATGTTAATAAAATGAGTCATGAATAACAGAATAGACTTTATTGAAACTCTAAACATAAATAATTTACATAAGCCAATTAAATAAAAAAATGTCAGATATTTAGCTAACATTTGGTAGTAGATGAGACTCATTCCCAACATAATCTGAGCACAGATCTTAGGCATGAAAGACGGTGGTTTGTTTCCATTCCTTCAAGCTCTACAGTAGTCACTCGTTTATCGCGGGGTTTAGGGGCCACGCCCCCTGCGATAAGTGGGGAAAACATTAGTAATGAGTAGTAGTTTATTTTAGTATTTGTATATCACATGTATATAATAATAATATTATAATAATAATCATTTTATTTAAAAGCGCCTTTCAGGACACCCAAGGACACTTAACAAACCAATACAGTTCAAACATTATCAGTGACAAATTGAAATATAAAATACATAAAGATTATAAAATGCAAAATAATAAAAATACATTTAGTAAAGTTAATGATAAGCTAGTCTAAAGAGATGTGTTTTCAGGGCAGTCTTGAACAGAGAAAGGGAGGTGGTGTTTCGAAGGTCTGGCGGTAGAGCGTTCCAGAGGTGAGGGGCAGAGCAGGTGAAGGCCCTGCTCCCCATGGTGGAGAGGCGGGCAGAGGGTACATGGAGATGTAGCGAAGAGGAGGATCTGAGAGAGCGTGATGGGATGGAGATTTGTAGGAGGTCAGATAGATAAGGAGGGGCAAGGTTGTGGATAGATTTGAACGTGAGGAGTAGAATTTTGAAGATGATGCGTGATTTAACCGGGAGCCAGTGGAGCTGCTGCAGGACAGGAGTGATGTGGTTATAGGAGGAGGTTTGAGTGATGACACGGGCAGCTGAGTTCTGGACCATCTGTAGCTTGTGGAGAGATTTGTTGGGGAGGCCATAGAGAAGGCATTTTAAACCCTTCCCACACTCTTTCAATATTCTAAACAATGTTTCTAAACTCTAAACCACAGGTGAAAAACTCCAGGCCTCGAGGGCCGGAGACCTGCAACTTTTTTTTCACCCCCCATCCTGTTCGGCATTGTGGCACTCAGGATTATTGTCCGAATGTCGAGGTGATGCCCAACAGATTTGCTTTCACAAGCAGAGCATTATTGCTGGCCTTAATGCTCTGCTTGATATATAAATTAAACTTTATTAGAATTTGCTTTGGGTTTGTTTCAGATGTAATGGACACGGGGATGAAAAGACAAAGAAGAAAACAAAGGTAGAAAATCAGAGAAGGGTTGAAAGAGAAAGAAGGTGATATGAGTAAAGAAGAGAGAGATATAAAGAGAACACAAATCAACATAATTGAAGTCTGCCTCTAGAACTGCGGAGAAAAAAAAATACAAAACCAAAAAACCACAACAACAAAACAACATATACGGTATAATGAAACTTATAACATAATTAAAAAGTATTTTATATGGTACATGGTGATACAAGATGTATTTAGTGGCCACCACAACCCAACTGAGTGTGTATCTGATAAACACCTGTGTGAGCAGCTTGTCACTATAAGATTTCTTCATAAGAATGTTCAATAGTGGATGTGGGGACCCACAGACTAGGGGTGGGTAATATGGCTCAAATATTATATTGTGATATTTCAGAGCATTCTGATGATAATGATAAATTTTGTGATATAACAAAAAAAAAACAGAAATCATAGTTATTTATTTGACAAAATTAACTTAACATGTTGCTTTGCAGTATTAAATAAAATAAATTAAATAAAAAAACAACAAGGGGTAATTTTACTGAAATTACTTTATTAGTAAAGTATTCATTCTCTAAGTATAAAAATAAAAATTGTCCTTCTGTTATTTAGATTGAAAAAGTCTGCACAAAATATAGATCAACAAAATCCACCACAAGAACTAAAGTGCAGGTGTAGTTTCCCAAAACAACAAAATAAAATGAAGCTTAAGATCTGTTGAGCAGAAATGAAACTTACAACAAAAATATGTTGCCTTTAAATGAGCTATAACTTCCAGAACTTGTAACAAGGTGATCAGCTGACCCTGAAGCTTGTTGGTGTTTCAGCTTCATCTATTCATGCAGGAATGATTCATTTATCTGACTGATCTGTCTCTGATCACCTGCCTCTTGGTCCATGGACTGACTGTGGAACTCAAGAGACAGTTGAGCTGCGCGTGTTTGTACAAGCAGTTTAGAGCGGGGGAGACGCAGCCCGCACCGGCAGCTCTGAGCGAAGTGGGGGGAGGGAGAGAGACGACTGTTTGTACCTGCAGTTCAGAGCTGGATGGAGAGAAGCTGAGATGCGCGTTGTTTGTTTTTAGCATTTTAGCTAGCTAGTATTGCGTGTAACTAATTAGAGTTACACCAGTACAGACAGGTGGAGGGGAGGTGCGCAGTTCAGTTTGGACGTTTGGCGCGCTCGGTTGTTAAGGGGGCGGGGCACTCTGACATATTACGTAATTAAATTAGCATATCATGATATAATTTTTTTGCCCGGGCAAGCTTTTTTTACCGGTATTATCGTGAACGATATGATATGGCCCAGCCCTACCACAGACCCACTCCCACAGACCCACTCCCACAGGACACGATAGTAACACAGGGAGGACCAGAGCCACGGACACACAAGCCGTTTTCGCACTGCACAGCCCTCCCGGCCCAGCTCGTCCCGGGTTGGCCCTAAGCCCAGCCTGGCCCGCCCCCACTCATTTCGCATTGTGCAGAGAGCCGCCTTGAAGTGGGTGGGGAGTTCAAGGTGGCTCTCCGCACAAGGCGGGGAGTTCAAGGCGGCTCCAATTGTTTTATCCAATTGGATGAGAAAAAAAAGGAGTTTGTGTNGTTAAGTTGTGCTGTTGTTTCAAAGCTATACCGGTAGTTAAAGTAACCAAGCAGCATAAGGATTTATTCATTGTGAAAGAACCGAATGACAGACAGAAAACAGTTACAAAAAATAAGTCTCTTTATTTTCTTTCCAGGAAAAGGGGAGTTGAGCAGCTGTGGGTGGACAGGAGAGGATATTAGATAAGTACCAGGTCTTGATCTTGAGGGATGATTGATGGTTGTAAGGACTCTTACTTTGGTTATTTTTTGATGCAGGAGCAGGAGAGCAGCAGGAGCAGTTCTGGTTTCAGGAGAACATCTTGAAGAAGAGGACATTCAGCTAGAGGTGAGAGAAGCTACCTGCATGATGTAGGTTTTTACGTTTTCCATCATAGTAGTTCTGTATTATGAAAAAGTGAGAACTAGTTACATCTTTACAATTGCAATGTGAATTTGAATTGTTGCTTTTAAATGTACACATATACTCATAAAATAAATAGTTGTTATATGTTAAATAATTAGAAAGCTGACTAATAGCCATTGCTATTCTCTTGACTACCAGGAAAAATAAATATTGTCCATGCCCCAATATTTTTTTATTTATATGGAAGAGAAAGGTGCCAAAACCCACCTTTTCATATTTAGCATAATTGAAAAAGCCCTAAATCAGAGTCAGAGAATATTTATTGTCATTTGCACCACATGTGGTACATGTGATGAAACAAGATGATGTACACAGGGTCCCAGTTACATCCAACAACAAAAAGTAAAAGAAAAACAGTAATAACATCTAAGATATGAACTAAGAAAAACATCAACTAAAAATACACTAAGCACTAATATCATAGAAAACATTACTCCAAACAGCAGTACGAACATGAGTCTGTATGAGCAGATGAACACGGATGAACACAGCAGCATGAAACAGATTTTTTTGTCAGTAGCAACATGAAACAGATCAGCAGCTACATGTGATATTTCACAGTGATTCTTCTGGTTAGAGATTCATGAGTCTTACAGCCTCAGGGTAGAAGCTGTTCTTCAGTCTCTGTAGAGAGCAAAAGGAGTTAATTCAGTAATATGCTGTGGGTGGTAGATATTCAGGTTTACAAATGTATTATTAATAAAAATTACAAAACTACTGTAGGCATTAATCTGCTCACAGACTCATGTTTGTGCTGACTCATGACCACTAGATTGCGCCCCCCCATTAAAAAAAAATCACCAGCCACCACTGGTGGAGGTATTCACTTGAAAGAAGAGGAATGAAAGTCAGCCGTAGTAAGACAGAGTACATGTGTGTGAATGAGAGGGAGGCCAGTGGAACAGTGAGGCTACAAGGAGCAGAGGTCACAAAGGTGCAGGACTTCAAGTACTTGGGGTCCACTGTCCAGGAAAATGGGGAATGTGGTAAAGAGGTGAAAAAGAGAGTCCAGGCAGGATGGAGTGGATGGAGAAAAGTTTCAGGAGTGATTTGTGACAAAAAGGTGTCAGCAAAGGTCAAAGGAAAAGTTTACAAGACAGTGGTGAGACCAGCTATGTTGTATGGTCTGGAGACAGTGTCATTGACAAAAAGACAGGAGAAAGAACTGGAAGTAGCAGAAATGAAGATGCTGAGGTTCTCCTTAGGAGTGACAAGGATGGATAAGATCAGGAATGAGATAATCAGAGGTACAGCACATGTTGAACAACTGGGAGATAAAGTTAGGGAGGCCAGACTGAGATGGTTTGGACATGTCCAGAGGAGGGACAGTGGGTATATTGGTAGAAGGATGTTAGAAATGCAGCTGCCAGGAAAAAGACAAAGAGGAAGGCCAAAGAGGAGATATATGGATGCAGTTAGAGAGGACATGGAGGTAGTTGGAGTGAGGACAGAGGATGCAGAGGACAGAGTGAGGTGGAGGAGGATGACTCGCTGTGGCGACCCCTGAAAAGGGAAAAGCCGAAAGAAGAAGAAGAAGAAGAAGACTGAGCATGAACCTTGATGTCTTGAACCGCTCTGGCTGTGTTTTCCTGGGAGGAGTTGACAGGGAAGAAGACAGCCCCCAGAAACCATCTTACCACCATCAAAGTCAAAGTCAAAGTCAACTTTATTGTCAGAACTGCAATATGTACAGGACATACACAGGACCGAAATTGCGTTTCTCTCAGTCCCTCGGTGCAACAGTAACCATCTAAACACTAAACACTAAAACATTTAATAAACATAAGCATAAAATAGTAAAAAAGTGTAACACTGTCCTGAGTTTTTTCATAATAGTATAAAAGTATGAAAATTTACACCAACACTGAAACACCAAACACCCCTAAAACACCAAACACCCAATGAACATAAGCATAAAATGAAATAATAAAAGTGTAATACTGTCCTGAGTTTTTGCATAGTAGTATAAAAAGTATAAAACGTATATCTATAAAATAAACTGAAGTTTCTAGCGTTGACATTTGCAAAGAGTGGCACAGCAGCATATAAGTTAATGTACACAGTATATGTATGAGGTAGTTGATGTTGGTATATAGGCAAAGTGGCATATGAAGTAAGGCACATAAGGCACATTTGGCATCCTTAGATAAGGCTAGTCAGAGAATGCTGTATATGTATCTGCAGTAGTGTAGATAAAAGTAGTGTAAATGTAAACAGTAATAATAAATGTAAAGCAGTAGTAATAAATGTAAACAGTATTAATAAATGTAAACAGTGAATGTAAACAGTAGTATGACTATAGGCAGTAATGTAATACAAACATTAGTGCAAATATGAGAAGTAGTGCAAACTGAATGAGCACATGACCGAGAGTTTAGTGAATAACCCGTTTGATGACACAGAGTCCAGTGTTAAAATCTTTGTGTTGAGTGATAATGTGTGAGAAAGTTTTTTGTGTTAAGGCAGTTCAAATGGGAGGGGAGGCAGAGCAGGCAGAGTGTTTAGCATTCTGACTGCCTGATGAACAGAGCTGTCTCTCAGTCTGCTGGTTCGAGCCTGGAGACTCCTCAGTCTCCTCCCTGATGGCAGCAGTCTAAAGCGGCTGTGTAGTGGGTGTGTGGGATCACCTGCCATGCAGTGGGCTTTCCGAGTGAGGCGTTTGCTGTGTAAGTCCTGCAGTGAGGGCAAGGAGGTGCCGACGATCTTCTCAGCTGCTTTCACGATGCGCTGGAGGCTCTTGCGGCATGATGGTCCATGCAAACTGGTTGGTCCACTGTAGGAGTGTACTGCTTAGTGGTGAAAATAGTTTGTTTGCGACTCCTCAGACTGATAAAGCCCTTCAGATGGAGGGCGAAACGTCTCTTAAAAAAAAAAAAAAACTGTCCAGATGACCTGACTGAACATTGTTGGATTTTTTTTACCTGGATTATTGATCACGAAACTTGATGAATTGTTACCAGTTATGTGAAACAGTGTTAATGGTTAGCTGTGTTCATGTGGCCCCATGATGCACATGCAACTTGTCCAGGATGTACCCCTCCTCTCCCACAATGACTGCACCAGCTCCCACCACATTTGAATGGAAAAGCAGGTAAAACAATAAGATGTGGACATGGGCTACAGAGTATGGTTGTAAAGCTGTATGTCAGAAGGGATAAAAAAAATGTTCTGTCCTTCATGGTGGATGTAGCAGCCAGACACTGAAAGAGCTGCTTAGAGCCTCCACATTATCCTACAGGGTGTGACAGAAAGATTTAAATTTAGAGAGTATCCTCTTCTTACTTGCCTTCACAGTGGTGTTGGGAGATCAGCCCAAGACAGAGCCAGCCCTCCTGATCTGTTTGTTCTGTATTTCCTGTTCCTCACTGAACTGCTTCAGAAAACTACTGCATTTTGCCACCACTGCAAACGACAGAAGGCCTGTCTTCTCAGCAGGCACAGACATCATTGGTCCTTCTTGTACAAGACATGTATGTTTCTTGACCAGTCCAGTTTGTTGGTTAGGTGATCTTCCAAGTATTTGTAATCCTCATTGCTGGCAGACGTCAGTCATCATCTCCATGTCTTGCTGAGGTGCATCCATTTCTTTTGCACAAGTCGAGAAAGCTGGTGATGGCAACCATTCTATTCTGGATCTTTTTCCCCCCACTATTTTAAAGGCCACCAACGGCTTGCATGATTAGATGATTAGATACACGATCACCCATTTTTTTGATGGCAGAAGGCAATAATGAATCTTTTTAAGCCATTTTACTACTTTAAAACGCAGGAAGCTAAACTCGGTTTGATCACATGGTGGATTCAGATTAAAATATATTTCATTTTGATTCATGGCCTGTTTTAGATCTGATAATATTTATTCAAACACCTATCTTTATATCTGAACCTGCAAAGCCTTTGCTTTGAACAACGAGGTATTATAGGTGTAAAATCAACAGATTCACCAGAACAAAGATTCTGCTGTGCTTTTTCACTGTGCCTTGGGCTTTTGTGGATGCGAACAAAGATAAGATAAATGTTTTCAAGAGATGTATCAGATATACACGTGCTAACTTTCTAGTTGTTAGAAAGTGCAAGGATAACGTCTTATTTGGCTGGAAGCTGAATCCTTTATCTACCACTGATGGAGTGAATGTGTGCTGTACATTTGACTCCTAAAATGTATAGAACTAAAACAGACAAAGCAGAAGATGTGGACTTTACATATTCACTTGTAAAGACATTGGTTAGAAATGCCCTGATAGTGTTTGTTGTAGCACAAGGAGTAAATGCTACTTCAGATAGTTTCTACCTGCATTTGTAACCTCCACGTTCAAATATGCTCACAATGTCGACCGAATATGTTGAAGTACTTTGTAGACCGTTAAAAAAATTGACAGGTTGTGAAGATGGAACACGTGCAGTTTTGGCACTTGCATGACAAATACTGCCCACTGAAATTAATTAATTCAACCTTTATTTAGGCAGGTTAATACAGTTGAGCCCTGAGGACTCGTTTACAAGAGAGACCTGTTTTCAACAAAGAATGATGACAACAGCAACAACAATAGGCAATCATGAGAGGCATACAGATTTTTTTTTTTCAAACAAGTTAAAAAAAGATGTTGAAAGGTAGCAAAACAGCTAGATTATAAGGCAAATGTAGAAAACTAAAAACAGGAACATGTCTGCATTGGTTCTTGCCAGGAGTCCAACAGATTCTTAAAGCCATTTAGAGAGGTCAAGGTCAAGAGCTTCACATCTGTTTGTAAAATATTCCAGGAAGCAGGAGCGTAGTAGGAGAAGGCTCTTTTGCCAAGCTCAGTTCACACTGAGGGAACATTGCAGGTAATAATGTCCTGAGAGCGCACGCTGTAGCCGCACTCACGCAGAGACATGTAGGAGGAGATGTATGAAGGCAGCAGACCAAGAAGTGACAGGATTGTGTAAACCAAATGGTCCATATGAGACCAACAATAAAGTTCTCCAAGTCATTGTTGTTGCAAAGCATGTACTATTTGCATTTATAGAGAAATAAAAATAAATAAAAAATCTTTGCGATGAACCAGTCTTTGCCGTAATGTATTTTGGGGTTTAAAAGCCACTGGGACGTTGTGTTTAGAAAATAAACGTCTCAATGTCTCTGAAACTCCTGCAACATACAGAATGACCACTGGTCTGGGTTCCTTCTTTCCACCTGATGGTTGGCTGGAGTCCTGTTTGGGTTTCTTCTCTGCTTTCAGGAAGGCTGGTTCATCCCAAAGATCCAGTCCCCCGGCAAAAACAGAGTAATATTGTGTATGCTGTTCAGTGTCAGGAGGGCTGTGATCAGTCTTATATCGGGGAAACTAAACAGCCACTGGCCAAAAGGATGGCCCAGCACAGAAGATCAACATCATCAGGTCAGGACTCTGCGGTCTACACTCATCTCCACGCCAGCGGTCACTCTTTCAGGGATGAAGATGTTCACATCCTTGATAGAGAGGAACGATGGTTTGAGAGAGGAGTAAAGGAGGCCATCTTTGTGAAAAGAAACCGTCCATCATTAAACAGGGGTGGAGGCCTCCGGGTTCAACTGTCCCCCTCTTACAATGCTGTTATTGCTAGTATCACTCAGCCCTCTGTGAATAGCAAACAACCATCAGGGTGCTAACGATCCATCGTTAGGCTGATGGTCCTCCTTGATCATGTGAGCAGCTGGTTTCGGCTGTCATCAGCCAACTGGTTGTGTAACACTGTGAGAGGGTGCTATTTATAAGACTGAGCTGAACACAGCACCTCAGACTGAGGAAGTCTTTCGGACGAAAGACGAAACGTTTCTAATTTTTTTTTGCTTTGTTTTGTTTTTTGAATGTCCAGAGGACCAGACTTAGCTTTTTTAGATTTTTCTACCTGGATTATTGAGCATGCATCAGGGTTATCAATCAAGTGTAATGGTGTTAATTTTAGTTGATTTATTTTAAATAAAGGGTAGTGTCTCCTGGCCTACCAACTAAAATCAACATCTCCTCGTCACTTAATGGCTTTATGGTTTATTTGTCCATCATAAACTGATCACAGAAATATTGGGTGAACTGAAAAAAGAAGAATCCGTAAATTACTATTCAATCTGAATAAGTAAACAATTAAGGTAAAGGGTGTCAGTTTAATACTGACCCCCCAAAAATCCTTACACAATCTGGTGGCACCGTACGTGTTTACGTACACATCTGGTGGTCCTGTTGTACGAGTTTTCTGAAAGATTATTCATAAATCTGTTATCTCTCATGAACTGAAACGTCATGTTTGCATATTAGGATCCAATTTTTAACTCTGAAGATAATAATTTTGTGCTAGAAGTGTTCAGAACGATTGCAGGACTGCAGTTAATGACATTTGAAGCTGAAATTGTTTGTTCAACATTTTAAATGCTATAAGTAGTTTTGGTGGGTATTTGTCAGGCTGTGTGGCAAGTGTCTGGTGGTTCTGATAAAGACCCCGTCCAGATTACATTGTCCACAAGCTGAGGCGATCTCACGGCAAAATGACCAGTCATTTTTAGAAGCTATTATTAACATCTACAAGTTTGCTATGTGTGGTATTTTACATTTTAGAGCAGGTCAAAAAATTATATTACTGTCAAGACGTTGTCCGATGGGTTCTGAAACCCGAGTTCTGCTTCATTAAAAGTGAACGGAACCGACCTTGAAGCGGCTCTGAGAGAGTCCGTGTTGTGTTACAGTTGAAGTGCTATGTTACTTAACGCCGAGATACAGTGAAGCAGACTCCGTATACGCGCGTATACGCGCGTATACGGAGCGGCTGCTACAGCTTGGCTTTCGTTCTCGCGTAGATTCTCGTGTTTTCGCTCCAAATTCTAACGTCATTTCCTCCATACCGTCACTTCCGATTGTCATTTCCGCTAGTTTTTCACTCCAAATTCTAACGTCATTTCCTCTATATCGTCACTTCCGCTAGTTTTTCTGCGCGAAAAAAAAAAATGGCGTCAATAAGAAGAAGAGAGGAAGAGATTGTTTGCCTGTTATTGTTATTAAAAAAACGTAAAAGAAGAAGAAGGTGGTACGTGAGGCCATTAAACGAGACCAGGGATGAAGAAGGAGAGTTTAATACTCTGGTTATGGACATGCAAAGGATGGACAGCGAGAAGCATTTCCAGTATTTTAGAATGAATTCCAGCAAGTTCGATGAGCTAGTTGGGCGGTTAGCACCGTTTCTTCTCCATCAGGGCAGCCACCGCTCTCCTGTCCTCGCTGCACAGAGAGTGGCAGTCACGCTGCGCATCTTGGCGACTGGTTGCTCTGAACAGAGTGTCGCTGCCAGCTACCGCCTGGGCACATCAACTGTGTCAAGAATAATGTCGGAGGTGAGTCGTGGAGTAAACAAATGATGCTGTGATCTGTATACAGTAGATGTGTATTGTTGAAGTCAGCTGCGGATGAACTACAGTAGTTGTTTATGTAGATATAAATGTATATAAATATTCATTATATACAGTATATACATATATATATATATATATATATATATATATATAATATATTTAAATATATATATATGTAAATGTGTGTATTAATACATATATACTGAATATGTGTGTTTATCTAAGAATATATATATATATATGTTTATGAAAAAAAATATGTAGAATATATATTTATACTATACTTAATAATACTTCATAATATACTTATATTTGTACTTCAGGTATGTAAAGCCATTTGGACAGCTCTTCAGCCGGACTTCGTAGCCTTCCCCTCTAGCCATCAGTGGACAGCGATTGCACGTGATTTCTGGCGAATCTGGGATTTTCCTAACCTTTTAGGTTGGTTCGTTTGTCTTTATGTTAGCAGTTTGTGTACTTTTGTTGATTAATGTCCATATTAGTACTATAAATACCTCAAAACAATGAAATTATTGTTTGTTATCAGGAGCTGTGGATGGTAAACATGTCAGGATTCGTTGCCCTCCGTCATCTGGGAGTGACTACTTTAATTACAAAGGGACCCACTCTCTCGTCCTCCTGGCTGCGTGTGATGCACATTACCGCTTCACGATGGTGGATGTGGGAGCATATGGACGTCAGAGTGATGGCGGCGTCTTCCAGGAGAGTGTGTTTGGGCAACAGCTGATGAACAGTACCCTGGCTATTCCACCACCTGCTGTACTACCTGGGACCACTGTGGAGAGTCCGCATGTGTTTGTGGGGGATGCAGCGTTTCCACTCCATCAAAATCTTATGCGTCCATATCCTGGTAAGCTTATTAATCAATGATGCGGTTGTTTTGGTGGGATACAGCTGTATTCACCTTTTGGGAACGAGTAATATTACTACTTCTATTATAATTGCTGTTATGACTAGAAATCTATGGTGAAGCTCTGCGACAACTTCCTTTTGAACAGGTGAAAAAT
>JBBPBX010035714.1:0-19442 GCA_038048925.1 Garcialebias charrua
GCAAGATGGCCGCGCTCAGAGCAGCCGCAGCTTCACGAGCTCCCGGTTCATCCCTAGTTTATAGTAATTTTAATAGTGTTTTTGTACCTGACTCTGCGCGTTTTTTGCGGGTGAATTATAGCCGAACTGAACTGTTAAGAATCGGAGCGGATTTACCACAGGGCACAGCTGAAATCAGCAACGAACTCAAATCAGAGCTCGGAAGATTGGAGCTGTTAAGGACATCTTTCTGGAAGCAGACGCGCTCCAGGGGAAAGAAAAGGAAGCGTTGCTCACGAGGAAAGAAGAGGGGTTGCCGAGCAGGAATTATGACGAGACTGCGGGCAGACGCTAAAACCGGTAGACCCCCGATGCCGGCTCTTTTTCTGTCTAACGTCCGCTCGCTGGACAACAAAATGGATCTACTTCGTTTGAGAGTGACCACGTCGGAGGAGATGAGAAGGTGCTCCGTGCTCTGCCTAACGGAAACGTGGATCTCTGAGGATACACCAGACTCTGTTTATGAGTTGGATAATAGACTCTTTTTCAGAACGGACCGGTGCACCGAGACTACAGGGAAAACACGAGGTGGCGGTGTTTGTATTTACGTGCACAAAGACTGGTGCACGAACTGTTCCGTGATTAAAAGGCTTTGTTCAGCTGCCGTCGAGTTGATCACAGTAAGATGTAGGCCGCATTACCTTCCTCGCGACCATGCTGTGATTTTAATAACAGCTATTTACATAGCACCCGATGCTAATGCTAATGACGCCCAGGGAGAAATTCATGACTTACTCACCTCGCTGCAGTGTAAATATCCTGAGGGGCTCTTCATTGTTTGCGGAGACGTCAATCACGTAGATCTTCAAATCTCCCTCCCAGCCTTCAATAAGAACGTCTTCACAGCAACGAGAGGTGATAAAACGCTGGACCAAGTCTACACAAATGTAAAGGGGGCGTACACGGCGAAGACACGCCCAGCGCTCGGAGCTTCCGATCACGACTCTCTGATCCTGGCACCAAGACAACTCCCCCCACTCAGGCGCTCCAAGCCGGAACAAAGAGAGATAAGAATCTGGAGTCAAGATAGTTCCCCCATGTTGAGAGACTGTTTTGAGAAGACAAACTGGTCTGTTTTCAGAGAAGCAGCTACTGAAGGAAGTTCAGTGGATATGGAACTCTATGCTTCCTCAGTCCTGGGCTACATCAGTACATGCTCTGAAAATGTATCCATAAGAAAATATGTTAAATCCTACCCGAACCGGAAACCCTGGTTAAATAAAGAAGTTCACGCCTTGCTAGCAGCCAGGGACACTGCATTCAAGTCAGGAGATAAAGAGGAGCTGAGAAAGAGCAGGAATGAACTGAAGGATGGCATTAAGAAGGCCAAGGCCACGTATGCACAGAGGATAGAGGGACAGTTCACCTCACAAGACCCACGGAGCATGTGGAAGGGTATTAAATGCATAACAGATTACAAAGGCAAGAACAAACAATGCCCCAGGGACCCATCTCTGCCTGATGCCCTCAATAAGTTTTATGCACGTTTTGATGATCCAAACAGACCAGCTAGCACCAGACTCACCTCATCACCAGATGAAGAGCATCTCAGGGTGACCGCAGCAGAAGTGAGAGGCAGTCTCAGAAAGATTAATCCTCATAAAGCAACCGGACCAGACAACATCCCAGGGAAAGTTCTGAAGGAATGTGCGGACCAGCTCTGTGAGGTGCTGGCTGACATCTTCACCACCTCACTTGCACTGGAGTCAGTTCCCACCTGCCTGAAGACCGCGACCATCATCCCAGTCCCAAAGAGCTCCACAGTGACTGGTCTGAATGACTATAGACCAGTGGCCCTCACCCCGATAGTCGCTAAATGTTTTGAGAAACTGGTCATGTCCCACATCAAGGCAACCGTCAACATCAACGAGGACCCTCATCAATACGCATACCGTGAGAACCGATCAACAGAGGACGCCATTTCTTCCGTGGTCCACACTGCTCTCACCCACCTGGATCAGAAGGACTCATACGTGCGTCTGCTCTTTGTGGACTTCACATCTGCCTTCAACACCATGATCCCCCAAACTCTGATAGACAAACTATCTACACTTGGACTAAGCCCCTCTATTTGTAACTGGGTACTAGACTTCTTAACAGACAGACCACAGTCCGTGAAGATCCACAACTTCTCCTCGTCCACCATAACCCTCAGCACTGGCTCTCCTCAAGGATGTGTGCTGAGCCCCCTTCTGTTCACTCTGCTCACATATGATTGTACAGCCACACTTCCAGGCTGTCATATTGTTAAGTTTGCAGATGATACAGCGGTGGTGGGATGCATCACAAACAATGATGAGTCCAGCTACAGACAGGAGGTGGAACATCTGGAGAGCTGGTGCAAAGAGAATAATCTTCACATGAATGTGAAGAAGACAAAGGAGATGATTGTGGACTTCAGAAGGAACAAACACACCCATGCCCCACTGAAAATAGGTGGGTCTGCAGTGGAAGTGGTCTCCAGCTACAAATACTTGGGTGTACACATGAATGATAACCTCAGCTGGAGCAACAACACCACCAGCCTGATCAAGAAAGGTCATCAGAGACTCTACTTCCTCAGACGGCTGAGACGTGCTGGTCTGAGCAGCCCAGTTCTCACCTCGTTCTACAGGTGTGCAGTGGAGAGCGTCCTGTGCTCCAGCATCAACGTGTGGCATGGAGGCTGCACAGTTGAAGAGAGGAAAGCTCTACAGAGAGTGGTGAAGGCTGCACAGAAGTCTGTTGGAGTCAGTCTCCCCACCATCACAGACATTTACACCTCCAGATGCAGGAAAAGAGCCACCTGCATCATGAAAGACCTCACTCATCCAGCACACTCACTCTTTGCCCCACTCCCCTCAGGACGGAGGTTGAGGAGCATCAAGTGTAGAACCACTAGACTGAGGAACAGCTTCTACCCTGAGGCTGTTAGACTCATGAATAAATAAAAATAAAATAAAAAATAAACACTGCAAAATATCACATTGTGCTGATGCTGATCTGTTTTCTTGTTGCTGTGTTCATCTGTGTTCATCTGTGACCATCTGCTCATACAAACTCATGTTCGTGCCGCTGTTTATTCCCACTATATTAGGCTTAGTGTATTAATAGTTGATGTTTTTCTTAGTTAATTCTAGATGTTATTACTGTTTTTCTCTTGCATTTGTTGTTGGATGTAACTGGGACCCCGTGTACATAATCTCGTTTTCATCACATGTACCACATGCGGTGCAAATGACAATAAAGACTCTCTGACTCTGACTTACAAGAAAAGTATCTGTGCTGACATAGTAGAAGCAGCAGAGTAATAATAAATAAATAAATATAAAAGAATGGTACAAGAACTAAAGTTGATATTAAGAAGTAGATTTTTATTTAAATAATTTTACAAACCAAGAAATTTGATTGACTTGCTTGAAGAATTCTCGATGGATCTGAGGACACATAAATACAAATTATTACATTTTTATTCAACATTCCATATAAAACGTGACTGAGAAAGGATTGATTGCAAATATTTATCATTGTATTTTTCCTGATATTAAGAAAAATTATAAAAGGTTACATAATCATCTCTGATATACAGGAACTAAAAACTTATGGTTAAATATAAAATAAATATTTAAATACTTTTTTTTTTAAATCATGAATGTAGCCGAATGCTACACAAAGATTTTAGAATTTGATCAATCTTGTTTATAAATTTCTAATCCACATATTTTAGGTTTTACAGGCTTGAAAACGTTAAATTCGGACATTTTAACAGTAGGCCTGGCGCTTACACGAGCGGCCCGATTTAATAAAATTTTAGCGAGAGGGACTCCAAATTGTTTCGCTGAACCAAGCGGACAGATCCGTTTTTATCATGAAAATCTGACGGCGAAAGATCTGATTTTAAATCATCCAAAAAATTACGTTTTTTATCGGAAATGAAAGCTAAGCTAATGCTAACGGACAGCCGAAGCTCCGCTCGTCCGTCAAATCCGTAAATAGATAGTCATACTGTGAAACCGAACGTTTCAAAATTGTGTTTTCTCTGCAAAAAGAAACTGAGTATTCGCTTACCAATTTTTATCGAAATAGTTCTGTAGAAAAAGCCGAATGATGACGAAGCAAGAATTCAGGAGGCCTTGTTGTCATTGAGAACTTTGATACAGTGTTGCCAGATCTCGCGACAGAAGCAAGCAACCAGCCCAAAACAAGCCCAAAACAAGCCCAACTGGCAACCCACCCCATTGTGTAAAACTAAGATGTTTTTAACCAGTATAAACATACATTTATTATGGCGTTGCATACAAACGGCAAAATTATGTTAAACACTTTGAAAAACATATCCACTCTAAAAAATAAAGATACATTTTGCATATTTATACAGATTAATCCCATTAAGCCTCTGGGACTCATTTACTAGAGGGATCTGAATTTTAGATGAAGAGTGATGACAACAATAGGGTATATGCCACGGGTAGTGGTGACGTACTTCCGTTAAAATCTGGGCTCTACGCTACACTTCCGGTTCTGGTCGACAGCAGTTGTTGTTAGCGGTAGCTTCTAGAACTAGACCATGTAAAAGACACAAAAGGTAAATTATCTGCGAGCTACTGGTACAACAAGAGAGATTTGTTGTGTGCCGTTGTGTCCAGTGAATAGCAGGTACAATAGAGCGCTTAGTTTTTTATATTTTAATGCCAGAGTTCGTGGCTAACCGAGTTAGCCTTAAAGCTAACACTCGGTTGTAGCTGGCGTTTTAAACCTCAGAATATTCAAGAGCCAGCATCAAACAGTGGTTAAAAATGAGCTGTACCTGCATTGTTCCAGTGGAATAATTGTCCCTTCCATGACCGGGGCTTTGGGAGAAGCAGCAGCGAGGAGGAGAACACAGCTGCAGCTCAGTAAGAAACATGAATATGACTCGACTCCACATCCTGCACTTGTAGATTTAATGTTGGAGTCATGATGAGTGATTTAATAAAAGTTTGTAACTACATACTTTTAAAATAATATTCAGATTTTAACAGTTTTCTAATCTGTAAATATGTTTGTAAACTCCTAGTAACTTCAGGGCTGTTACACCTCTGAAATATTCTCTGCAGTTTCCTTTAATATGAAACCAGAACTGTTTCACTTCAATTAAACTTTTATTTCCTGAGATGTAATTATTTATTTTAAAGCATAACTCTCATAAAGAGTTCTCTGTTTGGTTTTTTACGTTATGAAGGTAAATATGAACACTTTTTTGTTTTTTCAGGTTTGCATCATCTTACCTCCTGATGTGTTTCTGACCCATGACTGAGCTGTTCTGCTATCCATGGTCAGTGTTCACCAAGAATGAGATGAGAGGAACTCCCCATCAAGTTCAAGTTGTGTTTATTTGTCATATACAGGTTAACACAGAGTTAACAGTACAATGAAGTGCTCAGGATGAGAAGATCCGATTTGACTTGCTAAAAATCAAACTATACTAAAAGCATGCAAAGTGAAAAAGTAATTATAATATTCACAAAGTCCTGAAGAGAGACAGTAAACATGGTTGGATATACAGTAATGATGCAGCAGGATGAATTTGAATGAACTACTGTAAGTATTTCAAACTAGTAATACAGTACAAGCTAACATGCACATAGTTATATATATATATATATATATATATATATATATATATATATATATATATATATATATATATATATATATACACTACACATAATCAACATTACACAGGTTGTGTGACAGGTTATTGCACAAGTAGTGACATTGAGATTGAATTATTAGTTATTACCAGTTGTTCAGTGTTATTTATTGATTATTTATCCACACCACCCCGTCAACCCATCCTGCAGCCCGTTGAGTTCTTCCTGTTCTTAAATGACCTTGACCTTGGATGAAAGCAACGGGACCTTGCTGACCGGTACGGTGTCCATCAGTCCACGGTCAGGCGGATTATCACTGCAACTTTTTATTGACAGTACTCGGCTCAATTAGGACCCGATACCTGAAGAGCAGATGCATAAAAATCTACCTGCATACTTCAGGACTACTGTACCCTGACACTACAGTCACACTACTTACTACTTGTAAGAAAATAAAATGTTCAAAACATTCTGACTTTGTCTTCATATTATCACCCAAAAAAATGTGTATGTTGATTTAAGACAGGCTTAGAGTTCAGTTTTATTTTAGCCAGTTTATTAAAAACAAATTTGATGATGATGTTACATTACTGTAGAAAACGTATGAGGCACAATATTTAAACAGTTTATAGCATTACAGCTTCTGACTTTAAGTCACAGCTTCCTCGACAGCTAATGGAGATTTAAAAACATTAATCAGTCAGACAAAGGTAAGTGATGAAGCAGCTCTTCTGTTCAACCATCCACATGGATCACATGTCCTTCGTCATCAGTGGAGAGTGTTTGGATCCGATCTCGGCTCACAAACATCCAGGCTGGACCAGCTGGCTCCCTCCTCATCATCATCACTACGGTGTCCTGTCCAGTGAAAGAAAACATCTCTTATTAAGAGCTGCTATAAACAGTGAGATTCACAAAACCATATAGCAGACATGTGTTGAATATAAAGAGTTTATATTGTCTGATATTTAACTTCAACTCAAGTTTTGTACACAAACTTGAATTAAAATAACTTGTGTTTCTAACTCTGCTCTAAATCTCCTGCCTCCTTGTTTGAAACTGAACTGTCAGGTGGCTTTGACTCAAACAGTGGCTTCTGGCTGCTCCTCATGGACTGTAAACACTCAGCCCTGACTTCTCCTGCCTCCTTGTTTGAAACTAAACATTTGTGTTAAATCAGAAATGTACAGACAAAACACGTTTACTCAACAATTTAGCAAGGGTTAACTATGTTAGCTGTGTTAGCCTACATGATGCAGTTTGGTGAACTGAAAACAAATACAGACTTACCTTCATAGTTATTTATGTAGTTGGACACATAAAGCTTAAATCCTTTGTCTTTCTTAGATGTGCGCTTTAGACAAGGTCTGAATAATTCTGTACACATCATTGACTGTCGGCAAGTCCTCCAGAGATTGTGTAAAGATCGCCGTCCTGTGGCTGTGAACCGGAAGTGCGCCATCTGGCCCATGAATGCGGAAGTGCTAGAAAGGAAGTCCGTGGCATATAGCCTATTGACAATAACAACAATAGACATTCATGAAAGCTGCGTACAACTTAGTAAAAATAAACTAAAAATTGAACAGCTAACCATGCTAAGTGTGCGCCCTTTTTTCCAATTTTTATTATATTTTTCCCCATATTTCCCCACTTATTGGAGCTAATTTTAGCATGGTCTTGTCACTCTAGACGAATAATAAAGTGCAATGAATAACAAGCCCAAATAAGCGACTTTACGTTCAAAGTAAGCCCAAGTAACCACAATAAGCGACTACAGAAAATAAAAAGCCCAGAGTAGTTTGTAATAATCGGACTTGGCAACTATGCTCACAGACACTTGTGATTATCTGAGGGGAACAGAAAAGTAACATTCATGAAACAAAAATAGTTTTATCTTGGTCATCCAGAGAGGTTCAGTTCATGTTATCAGATTCTGAGTAGGGAGAGTCTGTTACTGCGAGGTGAAGTTGAGAGGAACTGGATGTTTTTATAGCAGTCGCATAGGATGTTGATAAAACACGGAATATATTTGGATTTAATGCAAAATAAATGGGAAGTAGAGAAAGTATTACCGGTATACTGCATTGAATTACAATTATTGACTATTTAAACTTTTATAATAAGCTTGTTAATTTAAATTAACAACCATAATCAGATCAAAATTAAGTTTAGGCATTTTAGGATAACAAGTCTTAGACAAATTTAGCAGAAATTTATTTTTAGACTTGCCAGTAAATTCTGTCTTTTAAAAGTTTAACTAAATTGATAAAACTTTGACACTTATAAAGAATAAAAAAGTATTCTTGTCAAATAGAAATTTGACTAGATTGTAAGTTGAAATGCTCAGTTTAAATTAATCATTTTCAACGGTTTTTTAGCATACATTAAATATGTTTTTTGGATTTTAAAAACAGTTTCACAGTTAGGTAGATTTTAAGAGCTGTTTCCTTTTAGGAGTTAAATAATGCAGATACCCGTTGATGTTAAAGGTTCAGTATGCAGTTTCTGTAGAACTGCAGCAGTTAGAAATATTTTCAACAGGCAAAGCATTCTGATCCCTCCCCCTCAGAGCCATATGTGGCTCTGCCCCCTTGTGGTCTGTTGAATTTCAAATTCAAGCTCTGTTTTTATTGGCTGATTCAAATTCAAGCTCTGTTTTTATTGGCTGGTTACAAACTCTGTTTTTATTGGCTGGAAAATGGCGGGTCACCTTTTCTTTTTAGAAATGCTTATTTACCACCTGGAGAAGCAAGGGGACAATATTTTTTTTTTTTTTTTCAGAGATTACCTGGCTAACATCAGTCTGTCAGGAGGTAGTGACAGAGTGAAGAAATATGTTCATAAAAAAAACTACATACTGCAGCTTTAATGTTATTAATATCTTTGATTTAAATAGGTTAAAGAAAACACTCTTCCCTATAATAAAAATGCTTTATTAAAAATAACTTTTCAGAAAGTAGGTTACATATGCACAAGAATCCAGCCAACTCTTCAGGAGTAAATGACACATTTCACTGTTAAAACCTAATTTTGATATTGATTTGCATAAATTATGACCATTAATGGCAAAAAGAGGTCTGGTAAATTTGAAAGGGAATTAGAATAACATATCGTTTGACCATGCAATGCATAGGCTTTGACAGCAGTAAGGGTTGTTTTTATTCAAACAGATTGGGGTTGTGTATACAGTAATAATAATATGGAATATTAAAACGGGAAGTACCGTAGCACTCACAGACACGCCTTGACTGAATACACATTTTTATTTTAATCAATACTTTTCTATTTAGGACATAATTTGAATCTCAGTTTATAATAAGTGGGAATTGGATTTTAAACATTGAAACTTGAAACCACAGGGCAAAATCACCCAGCCCATGCTTTGACTTTTGATAAATGAACCACTGAAAAGTGGTAAGTGAGGACTTATCTTAACAATTTCAATAAATTGACAAAAAATGAGAGCATCTCACGGTGCCGTTTTAACATAAAAAATTAAAAACAGTACACAAATAAATCCGAAGAGAGGACCGATCTTGAAAACTCAATGAATTGGCTAATTATCATTTATGCTATCAAGGTGGTCCTAGAAAATACTGCATGATATTTTCTGAAATATAGTTGGGCTACAATATTTCTGGTTTCAGGTTAAATTGACGATTTTACTCATACGTAAATTAATGATTTTAGATCTGTTATGCAGATCAGATTAAAAGGATGCCTCTGTTGAAAATTCACTTTTATGTAAATGAACATTTTAAAATTCCATTGTGCAAACCAGAATTACAGAGGTGACTCTATTCAAGGTAAATGCTTATAGAAATAACATGATTACTTTGGACCTGGTTTGTTAAGGATTTTTACATTTTTCTATTTTCTCTTTTTTTTTTGAAGCAGCCTCACGGTGTTTGTGGAGCGGAAAGCGTAAGTCTGATGAATCTCACAACTCTTAGGAGAACACATAGTTAGTAGTACATGCATTAAGATAGGACCATGTCAAAAACACATGCAACGTCTGATTTTTTGAATTACAGCTACTGTGGTTATTGATTGGATCGGATCAGATTTGATATTAAGGGCTTGTCCAGAACTGGCTCACTGTGACTTCACTGAGAACACCATGGCTAGACTCCCAGGCTACCTTGCTCAAAATAAACATTCGAGGGGCTTAAAAAACAATTGCACTGAACAAGGGCAGTGCATTAGACTTTTATCCAAGCAAAAGACTGTCCACAAAGACTTTCACAAAGAACTGTCAGAACAAGGTCATCAAACCCAAATGGCCAGAATATGCGGTCCGGATGTGAAGAATCGATGATGAACAATTTAGCACCCAGAAACAAAGATCTCACCCAGAAACAAAGATCTCACCCAGAAACAAAGATCTTACCCAGAAACAAAGATCTCACCCAGAAACAAAAATCTCACTGGATGCTGTGACAAGAGGGGGCTGAACAGGTTCTCCAAAAAGACAAAGAGATCAGGTCTTGAAGTCACCCATGCCAACTGTCCAGCAAAAGGTCATGCTCCCCTTATGGATCTGTGAGGATCTGTCAATAATCCTGGTATCGTTTTTCAAAACTGCAGTCTGCTATGATTATTTTTTTTAATGAAACACATATGCTCATGATATGGCCTGTTAGAGCAAGGCCACAAGATTCTTAGTTTATGCTGTAATTATGTGGGTCTGACGACTTATTTTTCCAGTTCCTGTAATTCCGTGATGAAACAGAGATAATGATCCCAGCTCATAATCCTGAAAGAAGTTAATATTTATATATTTTTTTTGTTTTTTGCAGATTAAAATTGTGTTGCATTTATGCAATGTTTTGTGGAGCTGAAGAAAGGATAGCAGATTATCCTTGACGGGAGTGCATTTTGGTTGGTCTGGTTTGCCACAAAGGAATTGACATTGTTAGAACAATTTTTATAGCTTTATGCTTTCAAATCTTAGATACAATAGAAACAAACAAGCAAAGCAGAAAGGAAAACAAAAAACAAAAACAAAATATAGATGGAAATAGCAACAGAAACTAACTAAAATAGTGAACAGTGTATATTACAGAGAGGATCAAAACAAATCACATCATGTTAAAGGCGAGAGAATAAAAGTGGTTTTTTTAATCGAGACTTAAAGACTGTGAGTGAGGGAGCCTGCCTGACACTCAGTGGCAACTCATTCCTATATAATAATGTAAGAAGGGAATATTAGAAAGTGTTCCTAGAAATAACTAATAATAATAAAGAATAAATCACTAATAACATTGATGATGGCTAATAAAGTGGTCTCCATGTGCCCATGATGGACTTGCGACCTGTCCAGGGTTAACCCCACTTTTCCTACAGTAACTGCTGGAGACTGGCCCCAGCTCAACTTTGACTACAGAAAGAAAAGACGAATGAAGAAAATGGATGGATGGTTATCTTCAGTCATGTGCTGAGAACTGAGAGTTTCCAAACAGCTGATTCAGTATATATTGAAGTTTTTATGGTTTTAAATTTAGAAATAAATGTTGCTGAAATTATTACAGGTCTGAGCAATTTATGAAAAGTTACTTTTTTCAAGCTTATTTTTTACTTTCATGTGTTTTGATTTCCTATTAATAAACAGCCAAGTGAGTCTGATGGGGCTGAGCATTGAGAGTTAAATGATTTCTGATTTACTGTTTAATTAAAGTAAAGAACGTGTGGTACGGATCAAATGTCAGTTTGAAACCAAATTTAAACTCATAATTAAGTTACTGCCAGTGGAGAACCAAACAGGCATTTTTTTCCAGAGATACCATTTGTTGGATTATTTTATTGGCTATATTGCTAAGTAATGGCAAGATTCCAGCAGATATAAAATGAACGTCAACAAAAAAAGGTGAAATCGTGTCATCTGGACCAGTTTCAAGTGAGAAACGTTTGTCACAGCTGAAACCGGTCCAGATGACACAATTTCACCTTTTTTTGTTATCTACCTGGATGAGCTTACAACACTTAAAATGAAGAGCAGTGGGTTACCAACATGATCGTGTTTATTATTATTATTATTCTGTTCTACGGTACTTAGTATTTTTATACCAATGGTAGATAACCTTTAGTGGAACATTTAGAAGATTTCTGAACTTTGAAACAAAACACTTTAATTTTTTCCTAAACCAATGAAACAGTCTCAAACTTGGTCATCTGCACCATTGCTATATACCATGGACCGGTGCTCAAACAAACTTGATGCAGTAAAGGTATACTGTACTTTTTAAGTCAAATAGGCCTGTCACCAGGACTGGGTACCTTAAAAAAAATTGATGTCTGTACCTTCACTTTGGTGTCTGTTCCTGGACTGTTCTTTTTTCTGTACCAATTTTGTAATTAACATTAATTCTAACGAGAAGAAAATTAAGTTAAACATTACAGTACAAATCTTGTTTTATTTTTTTACTTTGGTATTTTTCCATTCCAAGCAGTTTTCTTAAATAAAAATAAATAATTTCCAGGTCAAAAGAACAGATGCAGACCAGTGACACGTCAGTGTCCAATGTGCTCACTGCTACATACTGATGACCTTTTCACTTAACAGTTTTTCTTCAGAAAAATCAACATGTCTGCTTTCTCTGGACACAAACAAGTCCACTCCTGGCTAATGGTTTCTCCAGTAGAACATATTCACTCTGAGGGTGTGGATGATGCCTCTCTCCTTGCAGGCAAACAAAGAAACTTTCCACTCGTAAATTGAAGCTGTTCGATGCCACATGCACTGCACACGTGAACCCTGTCTGTGAGCGTAACCAGCAGCATAGACATAGCGGTAGGCAGCTCTGTACAGTTCCAACAGTGTTCCTCGGTCTGCCTATTTCCACCTCCGAAATATTAACCGTCTCCGTCCTTCTCTTACACCCTGCTCCACAGCCATCCTGGTGCACAGTCTTGTGACTTCCTGGATTGATTACTGCAACTCACTTCTTCTATGGCCTCCCCAACAAATCTCTCCACAAGTTACAGATGGTCCAGAACTCAGCTGCCCATGTCATCACTCAAACCTCCTACTATGATCACATCACTCCTGTCCTGCAGCAGCTCCACTGGCTCCCGGTTAAATCACGCATCATCTTCAAAATTCTACTCACGTTCAAAGCTATCCACAACCTTGCCCCTCTTTATCTATCTGACCTCCTACAAATCTCCATCCCATCACACTCTCTCAGATCCTCCTCTTCGCTACATCTCCATGTACCCTCTGCCCACCTCTCCACCATGGGGAGCAGGGCCTTCACCTGCTCTGCCCCTCACCTCTGGAACGCTCTACCACCATACATAAGAAACATCACCTCTCTTTCTCTATTCAAGACTGCTCTGAAAACACATCTCTTTAGACTCGCTTATCCTTCTTAACTTTGTTTTATGTATTTTATATTTTAATTTATTCCTGTTGATCTTTGCATTGTGCTTGTTGTTTGCTATTGTAAAGTGTCATTGGGTGTCCTGAAAGGTGCTTTTTTAATAAAATTATTATTATTGTTATTATTATTATTATAGCTCTGGGTGTAACACGTAGTCTGTTTATCATATGTCTGTGTTTTTCCTGCCTGCATGCTGAAACCACGTGTCACGTTACAGCCAATACTGAAACTTGCCACCGAAAGAAGAGTGATGTTTCAATCCATACACCAACCAACGCAGTTCGGTCGGTGCCGTAAAAGAACCTCGATACAGCCCTGCTGGGCGATTAATTGTCTCAGAAATTATTGCGATAAACGATAATATTGTTTGAAATTTTACAATAATTAGTAGTTATTGTCAAATTTAAGAAGAAATGTTGGTTAATTTGTTTTGCATGTAGTACCTCTTTTGACCAATGGATGGCAGTATAAGACAATTTGAACCGAAGGATAGTGAGGGAGGGAGGCCACTTGAGTGACATGGGCTGTCTGTCCTTTTTTTTAGTTCTCAAAATGGCGGACGCTCTGTGTGGTTTGAGCTCTTTAACATAGCATTTTTCGCACAAAGTTTTTAATTAAAAAATCGGTAAACAAATTCTCAGCTTCTTTTTGCAGGGAAAAAAAACAACTTTTTACATGAAGGCACGGGTTGTAGCTTCAACATGACAAGAGATTTTTTTCCAGAGGTTGGCCTGTTAGCTTAGTTCGTAGCTTAGCTTCTCAGCTTAGCTGCTTTTAACAATCCAAAAATGCGATTTTGGACAATTACAGTAGATTTTAAAGAGGGACTAAACTCAAAATTAACTTTTTTAGCTGATAAACTCCCTAGAATGTGTCTAAAATGTTGTATAGCACTATGTCTGTGTTCATCTTCATATATTTGTGCGTATTAGTTTAAATCGGCAATATTTGGTCTAAAAACGTGTTTACGGTAATCCTATGGGTTGAACAGAGGAATTGCACCTTAACTTTCTTATTGGTCAAGGACTGTTCACTCTGACGTGTCTTGTACACTCTGACGTCACGAAAGTGGTTCAAGCAGAGCCAATCCCCTGCAGAGATGAGAAGGTCTGCGCTGCAGTTCATACCTTATATGGAAGTGGTACATTGCACTCCGGAAAAGCTCTGCAACAACGCATATTATAGTTTTCGTAATGGCACTAGTTATCTTTAACTGATGTATTGTAAGAATACTTTCCACTTCATTGAAACTATTTGGTTGTATTTGTTTTCTAATTGTGCGATGGATGAGGAATGCATGAATGCCAAGATGGGGCAGTGGTGTAGGAGCAGGTTTGGGATCCGACAGACCCAGGTCCGATCCCCGGTCACGGCATACCTTGTTGTATTATTTTCATTCTTTTCTTTTAAGCCTTTTGTTTTGGATAGATCGGGTGAGAATAGATAAATACATCTACCTAATTATTCTTTGTTGTTGCTTGTTGTAAGTTCATTCATTCAACCTTTATTTATACAGGCTAGCCTCGTTGAGTCACGGGGACTCTAAGTTGTTTGCTAGAGTTTTAGTTTGTTGCTAGAGGGGGCGTGAACGCAGCACAACCACCCACCTCCTCCCCTCCTTGTCTCTCGACACTCCCATTTTCATGAGGTTTTTGAATCTGGTCTGGGGGCGGAGCTACCGTTTCACAGTGGGGTGAGTCCCTCTTTAAAGAGAAAGGGAGGTGTCAGTGAAGGACACTGGAGTCTTTTGTCATCCATTGTCTCCAATAGAAAGAGAGACATGAAGAAACGATAAAGCTGATAAATGAAAATGAGGTTGATAATTTTAATTTATCAAGCGGTTGATTTATTGTTTATCGCAACAGGCCAAAAGTCAAGTACAGTACTACTTTTAAAGGACAATCATTAACAAATTACCTTTAAATTTGCTTGGGCATTAAAACAACTGTTTTTGCTCTTCTTTTGATATACTTTATTTAATTCCCTGATAAATCAGCTCTGCCATCCCATCCCTGATGCCCTTGCTGTACTCCAGTGTTGCTCGGTGGATCTTCCACTCGTACAGGCCACACTTGCGCAGGTATTGGAGGAACTTTGGAGCCCCAGGAAACAGCACGTTGTCAGCCAGAACCATAGAGCCTTTTCCCAGCAGACCACTGTCCTCCAGCAGCTGAGATACCCAGAGACATAAGTGATGATAATCAAGATAAAACAAATTGTGTATAAACGTATTTTCTAATTACTTAGTACCTGCAGGTCAGGCAGGTAGCATTTCTTCCAGTGGTCCATAAAGACTAAATCCAACCTCTCCAAGTTGTAGTCGGATCTCAGCCGAGGGATCACTTCATCAGATGGATTCACAATAAGCTCCACCTGGAGAAACAAACGAGTATTCAAAAACAGGTGTGGGGAGTCATTTTGTAACGGTTACCTACCGACTCACCGTGTTGTCATCAAAACCTGCCATGCGGATGATTTTCTCAGTGATGGCAGCATTTCTCTGATCCATCTCAATGCTGTAGAGCCTGCCCCCCAGAGGCAAAGACCGGGCTATTCTCACAGTGCTGTATCCACAATGAGCCCCCAGCTCTAATACTGTCAGAGGGCTCTGCTCCATCAGCAGCCGGTCCAGGATTTTTCCTACAAAAATGCATCAAAATGTGTGTGTAGTATTTAGAAATTTTGACTTGCTGATCAATAAAATTATTTCTTCCAGCACCTTTTTTAGGCCCAATGTTGCTGATGTACTCCACATTACTGCACCAGTTATCAAAAGCATCCAGGATGCTGTCAGGATCTCCAAGAGTGCAATGAGTGAGAACATACTGGTAGGCACGCTCCTCCCGGCTCAAACCAGTAGTACAGTCCTTCCATATCCTGACCAGAACGGCTCGATAGAACAACACAAAGAAGTAGCGGTATTTGATTAACACTGTCAGCAGAAGAGGAATGAAGGCCAGAGCAATAGCGGGGGACACCATCCTGGCACAGAAAAAAAATACAGGTATAGTTGTCATATATGTATATGTATAGGGCTCAAAATAATGCATTACCTTTAAATATCCAAATGCATTTTGTTAAAAGACAAAGTTGTTATAATCTTAAGGGGACAGAGATGTTTGTAAAACCACAATTCAGAACTAGTTTGAAGGGACGTTCTACCTCAATCCAGGGAATTAGATTATGGAATGGCTTGGAGAATGTAGTTAAAAATGCCAAGTCAAGGTCTACATTTAAGAAAATGATCAAAACAAATGTGTTAAAAAAATATATGAAATAGCGTAATGTGTATTGTATTAGTTAGAAAATTAGAAAGAGTTAGTCATTTTGTACTGTTGGTTGAAGATTATTATTGTTTAATCTGATTGTTGGAAAAAAGGGGCAGATATAATAAGATTTATTCTTCTTTCTGCTACCTTTCATTTTTTTATATTTTGTACATTATCATTTATGGGATTGTCTTGTATTGTTTCTTTTGTAAAAAAAATGAACAAATTTAATAAACATAAACATATACAGTAGTAGGGGTGCACCGATTGCAGTTTTTTGGCCGATCACCGATTTCTACAAAGTCTGACTTGCCGATTCCAATTTTGGCTGATTCCGATTTTATTTTATAAGCAACACTGTTAGATGTTGTAAGGTCACAATGCGCCTTCAATTTCAATCTTATTTTGTTGAAAAACAGACCCTTGAACAATATTCTAGAAACAACACAAACTTGTTTTAACTGGTCACAAGGTAGTGCTCTGAAATATAAATGAAGTTTAGACAATTGTTAAAACTTCAAAAAATCTGTAAAATCGGTTTCTCATGCAAGCATTGGCCGATTTCACAAAATTAAGGAAATTGGGGCCGATAAATCGGCCGGCCAATTTATCTGTGCACCTCAAGTATATAGTTTATCTGGTAACAAAGTGGTGCCTTGTTTTCTTGTGGATCATGAAATTAAGTTTGATGTAAAAATCCACCCTTTATTTCTGTGGTTGTTTTGGAGTTGAGCTGCAGGACAGCAGCTTGAGCAGGAAGGCGCAGGCATCCTTTTCCACAGACACCTCTTCCAGTAGGATCTCAAGTGTTCCTGGGTCAGCCAAGAGATATCGTCTCTGCAGCATGTCCTGGGGCTTCCCTGATGTCTCCTCCGGACCTAGCTGGATATGCTCAGAACACCTCCTCAGGGATGCGTACACGGGGCATCTATACCAGATGTTTGAACTACCACAACTGGCTCATCTTAATGTGGTGGAGCAGAAGATGTCATCTGAGTCTGTCCTGGATAACTGAACTTCACCTTTTGTATTGTGACTGAATGGACCGTAGCAGCGGATCCATCTCACCCTACAGGTGCCTACACCTACAGGGTGTCTCAGAGAACATGGCCTTCTCCAAGTCCACAAAACACATCTAGACTAGTTGGGTAACCTCCCATACCACCTCAAGGACCTTAATGAGAAACTCAGTCAGATCTCATCCACCTCTGGAGCCTTGCTGCTGTGGAGCTTTTACCTCAATCCCCATTATGAATGGACATACCTCGAAGTCTCCTAACTCAGTTTTCTCCATGGAAGATGTACTGATGGAATTAAGATATAAGATTCCAACATCATCACAGTATGAGGTTAGCACCCAACCTTCATGAAAAATGTTGCTTCCCCTGCCAGTTCATTAGAATATTCTTGGAGCTGATTGGGAGTCTCTATCCAAACTCTTCCCACATGCAAGTCTTTGCCTCAGCAACAACCAGGGCTGCAACTTGCTTGTCTCACTCATACCCCTCAGTTGCCTCTAAAGCCCATACCAGCTGTATTCACTGGTTAACTGGACATCATTAACTTCACACAGACTCTTCCACTGGTACATTTTCATCTTTAAATCACTTCTTGGTCTGTTGCCTTCATACATCTCCTCGTACATGTCTCTGCGTGAGTGCAGCTACAGCGTGCACTCTCAGAACATTATTACCTGCAGTGTTCCCTCAGTGAGGACTGAACTAGGCAAAAGGATCTTCTCCTACTCTGCTCCTGTTTCCTGGAATATCTCTAAAAAAGATCGGAAGCTCTCGACCTTGACCTCTCTAAGTGACGTCAAACATCTGTTAAGTTCCTGGCAAAAACCAGTGCAGACATGTTCCTGTTTTTAGTTTTTTACACTGCCTTATAATCTAGCTGTCTTTTTTGTTGTTGCTACTTTTCCCTTTAATTACCATTTTATTTTAGCTTGTTAAAAAATTTTTTTATGTGTATGCATCCTTTATGATTGCCTATTGTTGTCTTTGTTGTCCACTGTTGTCATCACTCTGTTAAAATCAGGTCTCTTTTGTAAATGAGTCCCTGAGGCTCAATGGGATTCACCTGTATAAATAAAGGTTAAATGAATAATAGGACTCCTTGAGCTCGTTGCCCTCCCTCACTGGGTGACCATCTTTATTTTAAAAAGAACAGAGTAAATCAATCAACATATAAACAAGTTAAATACTGCATATTACTTCCAATAAAATAATTATAATAATAATGAAAAACTCACCAGAATAATGAAACAGGAAGTTAAACTTATCAGTACCCCTCAAATGCATCTCACAGAACTTGATAGTCATGCAGTACAAAGGAAGGCAAGATGTATCACCAAAGACCCCATTCACCAGTCATTTCAACACCTTCAGGTAATTGTTTTTTAGAGTAACCCCCCACCCCCGGCCAGAAAAAGGCCCACAGGACCAAAGTGCTGTACGGTACACATAATAAAACAATCATACTTGTAAAAACTCTTATTCCCATTACAGTACAAGACTGAGCTGAATACAGCACCTCAGACTGAAGAAGTCTTTCGGATGAAAGACGAAACATTTCTACTTTTTTTTTTGTTTTGTTTTTTGAATGTCCAGAGGACCAGACTTCACTTTTTTAGATTTTTCTACCTGGATTATTGAGCATGCATCAGGAGATCTTATTCCCACTGTGATCTTTTAAATTAAGGAAAATAGTTGTTGATTTGCAGATGGTTTTAAGCATATACAGTACAGTAGTCTTATGTGGTTGTGGGTTTTTAGCTATTATGATAGTATGTATGGGTCTTGGATTTTATGTGTGATATGTTTCTGTATAATTATATATACAGTACATGTATATGTTCTATTGTTGTGTTTTAATGTGTCTGATCCTCTACTATATATAGACCAAAGATCTTTTTCTGTTATGTTTTTTTAATTCTGCTTCTCGTGCATACTACCGGTAAATAGAAAACCACCAACTCAAATTTGATAAATCTTTCTCATATAGGAAGATATTAAGAAAGATTAAATTATAAAGAACCATAATGCAACAATTTAATAATCCCACCTAAAGTTAAGCATTTTTCTACTCTTTGTATATACATATATATATACTACTGTATACTGTATACTGTATATATA
>JBBPBX010035714.1:19761-31900 GCA_038048925.1 Garcialebias charrua
CATAACTGTGACAGAACATTTCTTTTCATATCTTTATAAACTTGAGTCAAAGGTTTCTGGTTATTTTTAAGAGATGTAGGCAAAAATCTAAATGTGAGGGCAAAGTGCCTTTCTAGATGTTTCCAGGTAACCGTAGTCTATGAGGTTTCTGCTGTCTTACTGAACAATATTTATTAAAAAGAAAAGCTGAACAAACTTACCTGTTTGGTTTTTAAGAGCAGACGAGGCAGTTCAGTTGAGACAGGTGCAGAAACATTAAGGAACGTGTGTTCAGAAGGACAGGGCGCTGGGGTTTGAATAATTAATGCACCACGTGCACAGTGATACACATGATGTAATTATTACCAGCTAATTAAAATATAAAACAGCAAGATAAAGATTTTAAAAAATGAACTTCTCTGATGTTTAATGACAATCAACCATCCTAAAATATTCAGACCTGGAGCAACATTATACAAAGTGTTAAAGACACACTGAGACTGAGGCAGAATGAAACTGATATATCAACAGGTGCTGTGGAGTCCAATTTCTGTCTTTACTTGGTCGTGACAAAACAAGAAAAAGACTAAAATGATATTTTCTACAACAATAACAAATACAGGGAAACTCAAAAGTATATACTGTATGGTCATTTACACACAATTAAAGGCTCAACAATGTGAGATATGGCCATGCAGCTATTACATGAAGTTTAACTGTCATTTATATGTGAAATAATGCTGATTAGTTGTAGCATCCATCTTCAATTGGGTTGACTCCCTAAATTAGTTATAATTGGTGGAAGATATCAATCCACCGATTAATTTCTGAAACATACATTAAAATCCATGCACTCGTTAGTAAGATGCTTTAACATTCAAACAGGATTGACACCAGTAGTTAATGGTAAAGTTTTAAGCAAAGACCTTGAATGAATAGCACTTTGAGAATGTGTTGAGAATGACTCTCAACTACTACCAGCACAACATCTGTAAAGCTGAATAAGTTATTGATGTTTTTGTACTTTCTAAGCTCAGTTGTCGAGGCAGCCATCTTACATCAAATGATACTTTACTGAAATATTCATTAAAACATGTTCACTGGTGCATAAAATATTTAGCTAACAATCAGAGTTGATTCCAAAGAAATGATAGAAACATTTTTGTAGATCTCAGGGTATGTGATGGAGATCAGTCTCGGCTACCGTATTTTTCCGGACTATAAGGCGCACTTAAAATCCTTAATTTTTTCTCTAAATTGACAGTGAGACTTATAATCTGGTGCACCTTATGCATTAATTCTGGTTGGGCTTACTGACCTCGAACCAATTTTATGTGGTACAACTGAACAATGTTGAGTTATTGTTGATTCCTCAACTTTTATTATGTGACTCTTATTTATTTTAATCATTTTATTACCTGATTGTGATTGTTTTGTTGTGTGTACAGCACTTTGGTCCTGTAGGTGTTTAAAGTGCTCTATAAATAAAGCTGGTATGGTATTGTGAATTAGTTGAAAAAAGTTTGACTTATCTGAGTTGTGTTTCACTTAATGCCTTCCTAAATACGGTACAATAAACAGCAAAATTTAAAACTGACTGAGTTGTATTCACACTTACAAAGACAGAATCATTATTGCTCCATTTTGCCTACCAGCAGCAGGGATACCAGTACATACTGTATTTCAAAATACATTATGTTAGGGATAAGTAAATTCAGTAAGTAAATGCAAAGCAAAAACAAATTTTTAAATTAAGGTAAAAATCTCGACACTTTATTGTTTATGTAACTTTTTCTGTTCATTCAGTAGTTTTATTCAAACTGTATAAATTTTGAATACAATTAAAGAAAATTCTCATATTAAAGTAAAAAACAAAGTAAAAAAAAAATAACAGCAATTTTACAGCAAACAATTTCCCTCTGCAATCATTAACCAAACAACGCACCTGGTTCATTCACTTAATAATGTGATAAACTTTTTGTTTCTTGTGTTCAGAAATATAGACAAATATTACAGTAAATACACTACAGTGAAAAACAGACGTTGAGAACTCACCATCACTGCCACTGCAACATTATCATAGTACAGTATATTCTTTATTCATTTCATATCCTAAAAACAAATTTCATATGAATTATCATAATGATGTTACAACTAAACACAGAGACAAACTAAACTCCTGTAAACTATATAATCTCCAAGTACCGTCCAAACGTAGACCCAATGTGTTCACTCTGCCACAGCTCTGAGGAGACTATCATCCATCTCTTCTGGGACTGTTCTCATACTCAGCTGTTCTGGAAAGACATTTTCATGTATGTAAATAGAAAGTTAGAAATTGACCTACCATTTGACGCTAAAATTATACTGTTTGGTTTCTTTTGTCCAAATATTTCAAGTGAGAAAGTTTTTGTTGTAAATTTAATACTACTCTTAGCCAAATTTTACATCCACAGCTGTAAATTCTCCTTGCTAAAACCTAGATTTATAGTGTTTTCTAATTATATTTCCTCTTACTTAGCTACTTTAAAGTACTGTACTAATGCCAAAGCTTTAAAAACTAAAACAATCTGTAACAAATTTCTGTTGTAAGCTGCCCAAAACACATTTTTGTTTTTGTTTATGTGCCTTTATTCTCTGTTGTGCTATGCATGCCTTAAGTCTCGAGCCATGTTTGACATTGTAAGTTTTTTTGTACTTGTTTTTTCTATAAAAATAAAAAAAACACCAGGGGGCGTCGTCACTACACAAACAAAAGGAACCTGGAGTTTCCACAAAGATTAAAAGAAACATTTCTAATAACTACTAGATAAACTTTTCTGCAAAACTGTTGAGTTTTATTCTATGTTCTTGTTGACTTCCTGTTGTGGGTGGAGACCTACACAGGAGGGCGCAATCTGCTAATAAAAGGCCAGCTGCTCTGATGAGCGCACTCCTCACTCAGGCCAAATGCAACTGATGGTGTGTTGTGTTTTCCTCCGTCATTATCCGGCATTTCCAACCCTTGCTTCAAACGATGGCTGCGTCAACAGGTTATGGGCCCAGAAGGGAGTTTGGAAGCCGATGGAACCGATTATGCTTTGATGGAGATGAAAAGAAATACGAGTTGTGGGAGACAAAGTTTTTAGCCCACTTACGTCTGCTTGGGCTGAAGGACACAATATTACTGAGGGGCGTGCCCGATGACGTGGAAGAAGACGCCACCAAAAATGAAGAAGCGTATGCTGAATTAATTCAAGTCTTGGATGATAAAAGTCTTTCTCTTGTCATGAGAGATGCTGCAGATGATGGCAGAAAAGCCTTGAAGATCCTCAGAGACCACTATGCAGGTTCTGGTAAGCCAAGAGTGATCAGTCTGTACACGGAGCTGACATCTCTACAGAAAGGTGTCAATGAAAACGTCACTGACTATATTATCCGGGCAGAAACTGCAATCACGGCGCTGCGTAATGCAGGAGAAGTTTTGAGTGATGGCCTGTTGACAGCAATGATTTTAAAAGGACTGCCTGATGAGTTCAAACCATTCTCTGTATATGTTACACAGAGTGATGAAGAATTAACTTTTGCACAATTTAAAACGAAGTTGAGAAGCTATGAGAGCACAGAGAAGTTATGTGTTGCTGGCTCAACAGAAGATAGTGTGATGAAAATTAAAGGAAGAGACAACTGGAAATCAAGAATCACCTGTTACAGCTGCGGCCAGAGAGGACACAAAGCCCTGGATTGTTCTTCAACCTCGGGCGAGCACAGAGAGCCGAAACAGTGGTGTGGTTTCTGCAAGAGCACCATGCATAAAGATGTAAATTGTCGGCGGAAGGGGAGAGACAAGATCAAGCAAGCGATGGATGAGGAGGACCACACGTTCGCTTTCACGGTGAAGCAAACCGACGATGCCCAGATCTACGGCACGAAGGTGAAGGGCCTCATGGTCGACTCTGGTGCAACAAAGCACATTGTGACAGACGCTGCAAAGTTCAAGGATTTCGACTCGACTTTTAAGCCTCAGAGCCATGTTTTGGAGTTGGCTGACGGCGAGAGGGCCAGTGGGATCGCACTGAAGAAAGGCACCGCAAGAGTTCGTCTGAGAGACAGCAACGGCCGAATTGTGGAGATAATGTTGATGGATACATTATACGTGCCGTCGTTCTCCCAGGATATATTTTCTGTTAAAGCTGCAACTGCCCATGGAGCAACAGTCATCTGGTCGTGGAACACTAGACCAGCTCTACACCCTCAACAGGGTCCTGGAGGGTGCGTGGGAGTTTGCCCAACCAGTTTACATGTGCTTTGTGGACTTGGAAAAGGCATTCGACCGCGTCCCTCGGGGGCTTCTGTGGGGGGTACTCCGGGAGTATGGGGTACCAGGCCCTTTGATACGGGCTGTTAGGTCCCTGTACGACCGGTGTCAGAGCTTGGTCCGCATCGCCGGCAGTAAGTCAGGCTCGTTCCCGGTGAGAGTTGGACTCCGCCAAGGTTGCCCTTTGTCACCGATTCTGTTCATAACTTTTATGGACAGAATTTCTAGGCGCAGCCAAGGTGTTGAGAGGATCCGTTTTGGTGGCCTTAGAATCGCTTCTCTGTTTTTTGCAGATGATGTGGTCCTATTGGCTTCATCAGTTCGTGATCTACAGCTTTCGCTGGAGCGGTTTGCAGCTGAATGTGATGCGGCCGGGATGAGGATCAGTTCCTCCAAATCCGAGGCCATGGTCTTGAGCCGGAAAAGGGTAGCATGCCTTCTCCAGGTCGGGGAGGAGGTCCTGCCCCAAGTGGAGGAGTTTAAGTATCTCGGGGTCTTGTTCACGAATGAGGGAAAACTGGAGCGTGAGATCGATAGGCGGATAGGTGCAGCGTCCGCAGTGAAGCGGGCGCTGTACCGGTCTGTCGTGGTGAAGAGAGAGCTGAGTCAAAAGGCAAAGCTCTCAATTTACCGATCGATCTACGTTCCCACCCTCATCTATGGTCATGAGCTTGGGTTATGACCGAAAGAACGAGATCTCGGATACAAGCGGCTGAAATGAGTTTTCTCCGCAGGGTGTCTGGACTCTCCCTTAGAGATAGGGTGAGAAGCTCAGTCATCCGGGAGGGACTCGGAGTAGAGCCGCTGCTTCTCCACATCGAGAGGAGCCAGTTGAGGTGGCTCGGGCATCTGGTTAGGATGCCTCCTGGACGCCTCCCTGGTGAGGTGTTCCGGGCATGTCCCACCGGGAGGAGACCCAGAGGAAGACCCAGGACACGCTGGAGGGACTATGTTTCTCGGCTGGCCTGGGAACGCCTTGGGATTCCCCCAGAGGAGCTGCTCCAAGTGGCTGGGGAGAGGGAAGTCTGGGCCTCCCTACTTAGGCTGCTACCCCCGCGACCCGACCCCGGATAAGCAAAAAATGGATGGATGGATGGATGGAGTTCAATTTTTAGTGTATTTGCGATTGCTCCCAACGCGCAGCCGGCAAAAATTAAACGAGCGGACCCCCGGCGTAGGGACCTGCGGCAACGGGACCCCTCCTCTGGCGGATGGAGCGGAGCTTCAACTGTACAGCCTCGCTGCTGCCTCGCAGCAGCCTTGCAGCAGCGAGGACCTTCTCCTTACGGATTAATTTACGGGAGACACTTGGTGAACTTTGTGTTGTCTTGACTGGAACAGCGATAACTCCCAAAATCTCCGCGTGCAACGAGCGGAGCTGGCGAACACCGGAAGAGGAACAAGCTAACATTAGCATCGGATTCGGGTGGTCTCATGCTAAAAGGAGCAGCAAATTGCGGCGCGCTCAGACGGGTTTCGGTAAGTTATCTTAAGCTAGCACTAACAGTAAGTCAAATGAGTAATAAAAAAAGAGCTAATTTTAAAACAACAACACATTACAGATACTGGCTGTTACAGAGGGCGTAAACAGATCGTTGAAGGGCGTGGACTTCAGAACTTGTATCAGAAACCGGTCGTTCAAAACGAAAGTTAAAAATGGCAGAATTAAAAAGGGTATAATTGATTATCTAAGAATTATTTTGTGTATTAAAATGAATTAATATTGTCAAGATAGCACACAGACATAACATAAAAATTTTAAATACTTACATGTGGTCCCCTTTAAGTTCAATGCAAAAATCAATTTAAACATGTTTCTGTTTTTAGTATTTTACACTGTTTATAATGTAGTTTTTTTATTTTGTTTTATATCACTTCTTTTATTAACTTTTTATTTTAAACGCTTTTTATTTGGTTGTCTATTACTGTATTGTCTACCCCATCTGTGTTCTTTGTTTAAAACAGGTTTCTCTTGAAAATGAGTCTTTGTGACTCAATGAGACTAACCTGTATAAAAAAGGTTGGATGAATATTCTTGTTACTGAACTCTACACTTTGCCTGCAGCTCCATCAGCATTGTAAACCAGCTATGAGCTGAAGGGAGAAATGATGAAAATATTACACTGGTGGTTGCTCATCTGTTGCACGTCAAAGCTTGCTGCAGTGTGGGGAAACAAAAAAATAATCTGGCAAAGGAAAGTACTTCTTGGGGTTAATAATGTGATTGTTGCATGGAAGAGATGATAGATTATATTTAATCGACAATTTTACACTTCATGAAAGGGAAGTACAGTAATTGATCTGAAGGTGTTAATTCTCTTGTACTGTTCTCATGCTGAGGAAGACTTGGAGTTCTTGGTTAATTGTTATAAAAAACAGTTGATGGGGTAGAGGTAGGGCAGCCAACTCGGGACACAAAAGTCCCAGGTTCGATCCCCAGTCATTGCACATCTTAGGGTGTCTCTGAGCAGGACACCCTATCTCCAATTGCTCCCCGGGCACTTTCAATAGCTGCCCACTTCTCCACCTGAGTATCCCAGGTGCAATGGGTTAAATGTAGAGAGCCAATTTCATCATTGTATGAGAACATGCAATGATGACAACACATAACACATTATTATTACAGTATTACAGTACAGTATATTAATTCAGTGAACACTGGTTTCAATCCTCTCCTTTACAGTTTTTTGAGATAAATACATTTTTCTGCTTCTTCTAAGTACCTTGTATGCACCCGTTCAGAATGGGAGCCATTTCTGTGTTTGTTCAATGTGGTTGTTGCCCCATCAGTTCATGAAAATATGATTTTAACCATAAAATAAAATAAAAGAAACCTGTTTTACTCCAAGGCCTTTTTGGCAGCTAAATTATCCGTTATCTTTTACTGAGCCAATAAAACTGCACTAATAAAATCTAAAAAAGCTAAGTCTGGTCCTCTGGACATTCAAAAAACAAAACAAAACTAATAAAAGGTTTTATGCTTTTGTTTTGTTTTTTAACCGATCCAGTATTGTAAAAAATGTCAGCTTATATTTTATTAAATGCTTTGAGATCATCCTCACAGGTACACGAAGAGTTCAGCTTCATAATCAGATCAGAGCAGAATTTCTAAAACAGAATGTTGACAGTCTGCATGAGTGACTTCTTCCATACAAACTACTTTAATTATTATTTTTGAAGGTATTTTATTAGTGCACCTTCAACAAGCTACCCATCAATAACAAGTTCCTCTTGAGCTTGTCTGGATTAAAAAGTTTCAAGGAACCGAATATCTTTGCTCACTCAAAAGTTCACATTGGCCTTGAGCGACATCATTTATAATTCCTGACAGTTCTTCTTTTCCTCACCAGTGTGCTCACCCCTAAACCTTTTAAGTCTCATAGAGTTGGACAGTTTGGACCATTTGGAGGACGTTTGGGTAGCAGGTGGCAGAGATACAGCCAAGTAAAGGCTCAGTTTGAGTCCCTGAACATGTGAATGTGTCCAGCAGCGTTGTCCTGTCCTTGACCACATTGACAGGCATCTACGTGTCAAAATCTGTCTGATGTCATGGGTTTCAGATGATGGTTTTAGACATTTTTGATGCATGTTTTCAGTAATCTGTTCTAAACATGTAACGGTAAGATTATAGAATTTCTGAATAAATTTTCATGGGTGCCTGTTAAAATTAGTGCACAAAAATTTAATTCAGTCCAATTCATTTCATTTATATAGTGCCAAATCTCAATAAAAGTTGTTGACAGAATCATTCAAATACATTAAAATAATCAAGGCCAATTTAATGCCATCCAGAGGATGTGGAAGTCTGCACAGTTTGTTCCTAAGATGCTGTTGTGAAATAAAAATATATTTATCTTTGTGTTTTCATTTATTTTCAAGGAGTCTTCACACGGCGTTCAAAATGATCACGTTTTCCTCATAGAATGGTAAGGGTTTCCTGAGAGGTGGTACTAAAGGAATGCGTGGAGTTGGCTCTGTTCTGGTGAGGCTGGGGGATGATAATATAGCTGGTGCCTCTTTGTCCTGTCAGTTTTACGACTTTGTAGAATATATGACTTGGGGAGACCACTCGAGCAAGCTGGGGGGAGGCAGTGGTATTTCCTGTCTTCTGGCAATAAAGGGGGGACGGCAGGCTCTGAGGCAGGGCCCCCACAGAAGGGTATAAAAGGTTTCCATCCTCCAACAGCAAGGCAGAGAAGTAGCCCACGGATCAGGTTGTATGTCCTCTCCCCCCTCCTCTCTCCCTGTCTCTCTCCCCCCTCCTCCCTTCTTTCCTCTCTCTCTCTCTTTTCCTGTCACTGTCCACCTTTTTAAAACAAATGTAATGGATGTTAGGAATAGGACAAATGTATTCTGTGACTTTTAACTTATGATTAATTAAACTGGTTTGGAACTCTAAGTGAGCGTCTGTCGTGTTCAGTGTATCTCTCCTTTCTGATCTAAAGTGAACCAAATAACGAATTCTGGGGCGGATAAGAAATCATACGCCAACAATTGGAGGTTCCACCGAGATGGTTGCACGCGCGGACAGGAAGGGGCAGAGGAGTCCAGAGCACTGATCAGTGACCGGTCACCTCTACAAAGAAGGTAAGCAGATTCCTGTTTAAACGAAATCTGTGATTGGACATTAATAGGCAAATTTTAACTCAGTGTTTGGACTCCAGGGTTATGTGTAAAAAGAAAAAGAACGTTACAATTAAAAGTAGAATTATAAGTTTCCAGCCAAGACTCCAGATCCCAGAGTAAAAACACGCAGTGGTTGCGCACCCAGATGATCGACGGATCAATCTGGTTGAGGGGGAGTGGGGTTCTAGAATAAATATTCGCCGTCGCTCCTGAAACCCTAGACCAAGTTCAACTGTAATCTTGTTAGGTTTTGTGGCTAACTATAAAACAGTGTCAATTAAATCCACTTATAATTTGACTTTTGATAAGTGGAGGCGGGATCTGGTGAGGTGATGTATTTGTATATTACCATGCGTAAATACGTTATAATACATTAGGAATGAAGGTATTGAAAATTAAACCCACAAACAAATAAAATAAATAAAGTGTGGGACTGAGTGAAAAAAAAAAGAAAAAATTGAGGAAAACGCGCTGACTTTCGCTGATAAAATAATCTGATAGGAGTTCCTGGACCAGTTAAAAATAGAATAAAATTAGTCGCAGAATACTAAATCTTTTTTATGTTCTAAAATAATGGTTTCCTGCCATGTGAGGAGTCAATGCCTGCCTCACCTGCGTGACTTGTCTCTGCTCTCCAAACTGCGTGTGGCTTTCTCTCTCTGCAGCGCTGTGCTGCTCTGGACCAGTGGCGGAGTTAGACTTTTATTGCTGGGGGGGCCGAGAGGGGGCCAAAACTATAAGTGGTCCACTTACTACGGCACAGTGGGAAAAATGGATTTATCCCAATTTTTTTGGGGGGGATTTGTAGACGCTATGAAATTTTGAAACATATTTTTCCCTTAAAATGATACAGGCTCTCAGTTTAAATTTTTGATCTGTGATCTAAATATTTTTAAGTTTAGAAACCAAGTGGTTTTCTAAACAGCTTTAGTGTTTGACTTTGTCCACACTCATAAAATACACAATGAAGTACCCAAAAAACATATATACTGTATATATATACCGGTAAACTTAAATGGTACATATCGCCCCTTGCTGCTTTGAGCATGTAACAGTCACAAGACCACATTGAAATTGTGCCTTGGCTCCAAAAAGGTTGAAGAACACTGGTCTAATGAAAATAAACAGTTTAAGTTAATTAGAATGATTAAAAAAAAATAGCTAAACAAGAGCATGGTTTTGCTAAATTAGGCTGAAAAGTTGGATTAAAAATGTAGAATTAGCTGAAAAAGCTGAAACAGGCTATATACAGAAATTATTAAGTAAGATACCTTGATATCACAATATTTTTTGCCTCAATAAAAGCACGGTCCTACTTGTTATTTATTTAATTGTTCCATACATATCTTTTAAAAATGGGAGTTGAAACTGCATATTTCTTGGTGCATTTGTGTGTACAACTGGACCAGTGCTCTGTTTTTATTTTTTATTTATTTTATAGACGTTTTAATAAGATATAACACCCTGCGGACTGTTGCTCGCTGCTCTCAGAGCCTCTCAGCTTCTGCGCAGAGAGGAGCATGAGCCGCGCGGCTTCTCTCGTCTTCTCCCTGGCTCCCCGTTCTGCGGTGACCCCTGGAGTTCTGGTCGTTGACTCAGGGCTCGGTTCTGTCCAGAGAGCACGGGCACGTGCGCTCAGAGCTCTGCTGTGCGGCTACCTTCTGAACTCCCGACCCACGGGGAGAGAAAAAAGAGAGGGGCAGATATTCCCGGAGCTTTTGCTAAAAATCTGCTATAAATCATGAAATCATGAAATAACACATTTAGTGTTATTTCTCTACCATATAAATAAACGCTCCTGTATTATTTTTAAATAAACAAATAAATAATGGCGATGCAATTTGAAAACATGGTGAGTCATGGACTTTAAAGAATTCAAAAATGGAAGGAGGAAAATAATGATTACTGTATTTTTAGCCTGTATGACATATTTATGGATTGCTTTTTCTTCTTAAATATGAAACAAACATTGAGGCGCTGAAGTTAGAACAGTTTTATTTAGATACAGCAGTTAATAGAGTAATAAACGAATTCTCCACCTCTTCAGGAGTTGGTGCTGGGTTCCTGAAACACAAAAATAAACGTTACATTAAAACGGGTTACACTTCTCCATTTTAACAGGACGAGATCATTTTCTACAGCGTGAATGTGGGTGAAATGAAAAAATAGAACTTCAGCTCAGCTCTGAACGAGGGTCTGGTTTTAACCAGGCTAGAAGGCCTCAGGATTGTACGGTTTTTTGAATAAACAAATAAAATATTTGCGGATAGTTCGAGACAAATTAATTAGGGCCGAATGAACCGTCACAGCTGGAAGGATTGATCAAAAAAGATTATGACATTCTATCTCAATAATTTTAGGTTATAACACTTAGATAAACGGAAAAGTAAGAAAATTGCAGTGGACCTCCCGTTAGCATAGCATATGCCTAACAGCGGACATTTTATAACTTTGTAACGGTAGACAGCTCACATCGGATTCGCTAACAAAGCGTACAGTGGCGCGTCGTGTAGATAAACAATATCGACTTTAAATAATCCAAATTTAGTTTTTGTAGACGAACTTAGCAGCTAACAGCAAAGCTAACGAGCCATAGGTCCGACGTGGTTTACGAGATGTAGTCTTATAATTTGTGTATAGGCTGTGAGGATGTAGAACCGAACGCATCATACTTGTATTTCCCAATATAAGAAGCAGAGAAAGTGGATTACCAATTTGGAAGACGTACTTTTGTGAATAGATCCAGTGAATGTCCACGTCGTCTTGTGAGCGTCGACCCGAAGAGCAGGGTTGCCAGATCGCTAGACAAAAGAAGCGATCAGCTCCTTCAAAACAAGCACAACTAAGCGACTCAATGTCCACGAGAAGCGAAAATAAAAACCCGCCACAAGCGGCTGATCAAATTTGAAAGCGGCTCCAGGGAAAACAAGCCCAATGCCGCTGGAAATAAGCGGATTTGGCAACTATGGGGACGCAAAAGACACAGTTGTTTCGTGTATAGCCTGAGCAGGGTTGCCAGGTGAGAAATGTAGGATTATCGTACACCCATCATAAACAAAATAAGTATGCTCGATAGTCACTCTATTGTTGAATACTGTAGCGTTTAACAGGCACTCACAGCTTTGTGGCGTCAGTACTGGGGGGAACCATAGACATTAATACGCATTATTGTCTGGTGGTAATTAATGAGCTCAACAGAAAGTCTTCTGTCACATTTAGAAAAGCAGGATTAGCTGG
>JBBPBX010035715.1:0-11945 GCA_038048925.1 Garcialebias charrua
CACCTGTATCATCTTACACCTGCATCATCTTACACCTGCAGTGTCTTACACCTGCAGTGTCTTACACCTGCATCATCTTACACCTGCATCATCTTACACCTGCAGTGTCTTACACCTGCAGCGTCTTACACCTGCAGCGTCTTACACCTGTAGCGTCTTACACCTGTAGCATCTTACACCTGTAGCGTTTTACACCTGTAGCGTCTTACACCTGTAGCATCTTACACCTGCATCATCTTACACCTGCAGTGTCTTACACCTGCAGCGTCTTACACCTGCATCATCTTACACCTGCATCATCTTACACCTGCAGCGTCTTACACCTGCAGCGTCTTACACCTGCATCATCTTACACCTCATCTTACACCTGCATCATCTTACACCTGCATGTCTTACACCTGCAGCGTCTTACACCTGCAGCGTCTTACACCTGTAGCGTCTTACACCTGTAGCATCTTACACCTGTAGCATCTTACACCTGCATCATCTTACACCTGCATCATCTTACACCTGCAGCATCTTACACCTGCATCATCTTACATCTGCAGTAACTTACACCTACAGTCTTACACCTGCAGCGTCTTACACCTGCAGCGTCTTACACCTGCATCATCTTACATCTGCAGTAACTTACACCTGCAGCGTCTTACACCTGTAGCGTCTTACACCTGTAGCATCTTACACCTGTAGCATCTTACACCTGCAACGTCTTACACCTGTAGCGTCTTACACCTGCAGCGTCTTACACCTGCAGCGTCTTATACATACAGCGTCTTACACCTGTAGCGTCTTACACCTGCAGCGTCTTACACCTGCAGCGTCTTATACATACAGCGTCTTACACCTGCAGCGTCTTACACCTGCAGCGTCTTACACCTGCAGCGTCTTACACCTGCAGCGTCTTACACCTGCAGCGTCTTACACCTGCAGCGTCTTACACCTGCAGCGTCTTACACCTGCATCATCTTACACCTGCAGCGTCTTACACCTGCATCATCTTACACCTGCATCATTTTACACCTGCATCATCTTACACCTGCAGCGTCTTACACCTGCAGCGTCTTACACCATCAGCGTCTTACACCTGCATCATCTTACACCTGCATCATCTTACACCTGCAACGTCTTACACCTGCATCATCTTACACCTGCATCATCTTACACCTGCAACGTCTTACACCTGCATCATCTTACACCTGCATCATCTTACACCTGCATCATCTTACACCTGCAACGTCTTACACCTGCATCATCTTACACCATCAGCGTCTTACACCTGCATCATCTTACACCATCAGCGTCTTACACCTGCATCATCTTACACCTGCAACGTCTTACACCTGCATCATCTTACACCTGCAGCGTCTTACACCATCAGCGTCTTACACCTGCATCATCTTACACCTGCATCATCTTACACCTGCAGCGTCTTACACCTGCATCATTTTACACCTGCATCATCTTACATCTGCAGTGTCTTACACCTGCATCATTATACATCTGCAGTAACTTACACCTGCAGTGTCTTACACCTGTAGCGTCTTACACCTGTAGCATCTTACACCTGTAGCGTTTTACACCTGTAGCGTCTTACACCTGTAGCATCTTACACCTGTAGCATCTTACACCTGTAGCGTCTTACACCTGCAGCGTCTTACACCTGTAGCATCTTACACCTGTAGCATCTTACACCTGATCTTACACCTGCAGCGTCTTACACCTGCAGCGTCTTACACCTGTAGCATCTTACACCTGTAGCATCTTACACCTGCATCATCTTACATCTGCAGTAACTTACACCTACAGTCTTACACCTGCAGCGTCTTACACCTGTAGCATCTTACACCTGCATCATCTTACACCTGCAGCGTCTTACACCTGCATCATCTTACATCTGCAGTAACTTACACCTGCAGTGTCTTACACCTGCAGCGTCTTACACCTGTAGCGTCTTACACCTGTAGCATCTTACACCTGTAGCATCTTACACCTGTAGCATCTTACACCTGCAGCATCTTACACCTGCAGCGTCTTACACCTGCAGCGTCTTATACATACAGCGTCTTACACCTGTAGCGTCTTACACCTGCAGCGTCTTACACCTGCAGCGTCTTATACATACAGCGTCTTATACCTGCAGCGTCTTACACCTGCAGCGTCTTACACCTGCAGCGTCTTACACCTGCAGCGTCTTATACCTGCATCGTCTTACACCTGCAGCATCTTATACCTGCAGCGTCTTATACCTGCAGCGTTTTACACCTGTAGCATCTTACACCTGTAGCATCTTACACCTGCAGCGTTTTACACCTGTAGCATCTTACACCTGTAGCATCTTACACCTGCAGCGTCTTACACCTGCAGCGTCTTACACCTGTAGCATCTTACACCTGTAGCATCTTACACCTGCAGCGTCTTACACCTGCAGCGTCTTACACCTGCAGCGTCTTACACCTGCAGCATCTTACACCTGCATCATTCTTACACCTGCATCATCTTACACCTGCAGCGTCTTACACCATCAGCGTCTTACACCTGCATCATCTTACACCTGCAACGTCTTACACCTGCATCATCTTACACCTGCATCATCTTACACCTGCAACGTCTTACACCTGCATCATCTTACACCTGCATCATCTTACACCTGCATCATCTTACACCTGCAACGTCTTACACCTGCATCATCTTACACCTGCAGCGTCTTACACCTGCATCATCTTACACCATCAGCGTCTTACACCTGCATCATCTTACACCATCAGCGTCTTACACCTGCATCATCTTACACCTGCATCATCTTACACCTGCATCATCTTACACCTGCATCATCTTACACCTGCAGCGTCTTACACCTGCATCATCTTACACCTGCAACGTCTTACACCTGCATCATCTTACACCTGCATCATCTTACACCTGCAACGTCTTACACCTGCATCATCTTACACCTGCATCATCTTACACCTGCATCATCTTACACCTGCATCATCTTACACCTGCAACGTCTTACACCTGCATCATCTTACACCTGCATCATCTTACACCTGCAACGTCTTACACCTGCATCATCTTACACCATCAGCGTCTTACACCTGCATCATCTTACACCATCAGCGTCTTACACCTGCATCATCTTACACCATCAGCGTCTTACACCTGCATCATCTTACACCTGCAACGTCTTACACCTGCATCATCTTACACCTGCAGCGTCTTACACCATCAGCGTCTTACACCTGCATCATCTTACACCATCAGCGTCTTACACCTGCATCATCTTACACCGCAGCGTCTTACACCATCAGCGTCTTACACCTGCATCATCTTACACCATCAGCGTCTTACACCTGCATCATCTTACACCTGCATCATCTTACACCTGCATCGTCTTACACCTGCATCATCTTACACCTGCAACGTCTTACACCTGCATCATCTTACACCTGCAGCGTCTTACACCTGCATCATTTTACACCTGCATCATCTTACATCTGCAGTGTCTTACACCTGCAGCATCTTACACCTGCTCTTACACCTGCATCATCTTACACCTGCATCATTATACACCTGCATCATCTTACACCTGCATCATCTTACATCTGCAGTAACTTACACCTGCAGTGTCTTACACCTGTAGCGTCTTACACCTGTAGCATCTTACACCTGTAGCGTCTTACACCTGTAGCATCTTACACCTGTAGCGTCTTACACCTGTAGCATCTTACACCTGTAGCATCTTACACCTGTAGCGTCTTACACCTGCAACGTCTTACACCTGCATAATCTTACACCTGCATCATCTTACACCTGCAGCGTCTTACACCTGCATCATCTTACACCTGCAGTGTCTTACACCTGCAGCGTCTTACACCTGTAGCATCTTACACCTGTAGCATCTTACACCTGCATCATCTTACACCTGCAGTGTCTTACACCTGCAGTGTCTTACACCTGCATCATCTTACACCTGCATCATCTTACACCTGCAGTGTCTTACACCTGCAGCGTCTTACACCTGCAGCGTCTTACACCTGTAGCGTTTTACACCTGTAGCGTCTTACACCTGTAGCATCTTACACCTGCATCATCTTACACCTGCAGTGTCTTACACCTGCAGTGTCTTACACCTGCATCATCTTACACCTGCATCATCTTACACCTGCAGTGTCTTACACCTGCAGCGTCTTACACCTGCAGCGTCTTACACCTGCAGCGTCTTACACCTGCAGCGTCTTATACCTGCAGCGTCTTACACCTGCAGCGTCTTACACCTGCAGCGTCTTACACCTGCAGCGTCTTATACCTGCAGCGTTTTACACCTGTAGCATCTTACACCTGTAGCATCTTACACCTGCAGCGTCTTACACCTGCAGCGTCTTACACCTGTAGCGTCTTACACCTGCAGCGTTTTACACCTGTAGCATCTTACACCTGTAGCATCTTACACCTGCAGCATCTTACACCTGCATCATTTTACACCTGCATCATCTTACACCTGCAGCGTCTTACACCTGCAGCGTCTTACACCATCAGCGTCTTACACCTGCATAATCTTACACCTGCATCATCTAACACCTGCAACGTCTTACACCTGCATCATCTTACACCTGCATCATCTTACATCTGCAGTGTCTTACACCTGCAGCATCTTACACCTGCATCATCTTACACCTGCATCATTATACACCTGCATCATCTTACACCTGCATCATCTTACATCTGCAGTAACTTACACCTGCAGTGTCTTACACCTGTAGCGTCTTACACCTGTAGCATCTTACACCTGTAGCGTCTTACACCTGTAGCGTCTTACACCTGTAGCATCTTACACCTGTAGCATCTTACACCTGTAGCGTCTTACACCTGCAGCGTCTTACACCTGCATAATCTTACACCTGCATCATCTTACACCTGCAGCGTCTTACACCTGCAGCGTCTTACACCTGCATCATCTTACACCTGCATCATCTTACACCTGCAGTGTCTTACACCTGCAGCGTCTTACACCTGTAGCATCTTACACCTGCATCATCTTACACCTGCAGTGTCTTACACCTGCAGCGTCTTACACCTGTAGCGTCTTACACCTGTAGCATCTTACACCTGCATCATCTTACACCTGCAGTGTCTTACACCTGCAGTGTCTTACACCTGCATCATCTTACACCTGCATCATCTTACACCTGCAGTGTCTTACACCTGCAGCGTCTTACACCTGTAGCGTCTTACACCTGTAGCATCTTACACCTGCATCATCTTACACCTGCAGCGTCTTACACCTCAGCGTCTTACACCTGCATAATCTTACACCTGCATCATCTTACACCTGCATCATCTTACACCTGCAGCGTCTTACACCTGCAGCGTCTTACACCTGCAGCATCTTACACCTGCATCATTTTACACCTGCATCATCTTATACCTGCAGCGTCTTATACCTGCAGCGTTTTACACCTGTAGCATCTTACACCTGTAGCATCTTACACCTGCACGTCTTACACCTGCAGCGTCTTACACCTGCAGCGTCTTACACCATCAGCGTCTTACACCTGCATCATCTTACACCTGCATCATCTTACACCTGCATCATCTTACACCTGCAACGTCTTACACCTGCATCATCTTACACCTGCATCATCTTACACCTGCATCATCTTACACCTGCAACGTCTTACACCTGCATCATCTTACACCTGCAACGTCTTACACCTGCATCATCTTACACCTGCACGTCTTACACCTGCATCATCTTACACCTGCATCTTACACCTGCATCATCTTACACCTGCATCATCTTACACCTGCATCATCTTACACCTGCAGCGTCTTACACCTGCATCATCTTACACCTGCAACGTCTTACACCTGCATCATCTTACACCTGCAGTGTCTTACACCTGCATCACGTCTTACACCTGCATCATTTTACACCTGCATCATCTTACACCTGCATCATTTTACACCTGCATCATCTTACACCTGCAGCGTCTTACACCTGCATCATCTTACACCTGCAACGTCTTACACCTGCATCATCTTATACCTGCATCGTCTTACACCTGCAGCATCTTATACCTGCAGTGTCTTACACCTGCATCATCTTATACCTGCATCGTCTTACACCTGCAGCGTCTTACACCTGCAGATCTTACACCTGCATCATCTTACACCTGCAACGTCTTACACCTGCATCATCTTACACCTGCATCATCTTACACCTGCAACGTCTTACACCTGCATCATCTTACACCATCAGCGTCTTACACCTGCATCATCTTACACCATCAGCGTCTTACACCTGCATCATCTTACACCATCAGCGTCTTACACCTGCATCATCTTACACCTGCAACGTCTTACACCTGCATCATCTTACACCTGCAGCGTCTTACACCATCAGCGTCTTACACCTGCATCATCTTACACCATCAGCGTCTTACACCTGCATCATCTTACACCATCAGCGTCTTACACCTGCATCATCTTACACCTGCAACGTCTTACACCTGCATCATCTTACACCTGCATCATCTAACACCTGCAACGTCTTACACCTGCATCATCTTACACCTGCATCATTATACACCTGCATCATCTTACACCTGCATCATCTTACACCTGCAGCGTCTTACACCTGCATCATCTTACACCTGCATCATTATACACCTGCATCATCTTACACCTGCATCATCTTACACCTGCAGCGTCTTACACCTGTAGCGTCTTACACCTGTAGCATCTTACACCTGTAGCGTTTTACACCTGTAGCGTCTTACACCTGTAGCATCTTACACCTGTAGCATCTTACACCTGCAGTAACTTACACCTGCAGTGTCTTACACCTGTAGCGTCTTACACCTGTAGCATCTTACACCTGTAGCATCTTACACCTGTAGCATCTTACACCTGTAGCATCTTACACCTGTAGCGTCTTACACCTGTAGCATCTTACACCTGTAGCATCTTACACCTGTAGCGTCTTACACCTGCAACGTCTTACACCTGCAGTGTCTTACACCTGCAGCGTCTTACACCTGCATCATCTTACACCTGCAGTGTCTTACACCTGCAGCGTCTTACACCTGCAGCGTCTTACACCTGCATCATCTTACACCTGCATCATCTTACACCTGCAGTGTCTTACACCTGCAGCGTCTTACACCTGTAGCATCTTACACCTGTAGCATCTTACACCTGCATCATCTTACACCTGCAGCGTCTTACACCTGCATCATCTTACACCTGCAGTGTCTTACACCTGCAGCGTCTTACACCTGCAGCGTCTTACACCTGCAGCGTCTTACACCTGCATCATCTTACACCTGCAGTGTCTTACACCTGCAGCGTCTTACACCTGCAGCATCTTACACCTGCATATCTTACACCTGCATCATCTTACACCTGCAGCGTCTTACACCTGCATCATCTTACACCTGCAGTGTCTTACACCTGCAGCGTCTTACACCTGTAGCATCTTACACCTGTAGCATCTTACACCTGCATCATCTTACACCTGCAGTGTCTTACACCTGCAGTGTCTTACACCTGCATCATCTTATACCTGCATCATCTTACACCTGCAGTGTCTTACACCTGCAGCGACTTACACCTGCAGCGTCTTACACCTGTAGCGTTTTACACCTGCATCATCTTATACCTGCATCATCTTACACCTGCAGTGTCTTACACCTGCAGTGTCTTACACCTGCATCATCTTACACCTGCATCATCTTACACCTGCAGTGTCTTACACCTGCAGCGTCTTACACCTGCAGCGTCTTACACCTGTAGCATCTTACACCTGTAGCGTTTTACACCTGTAGCGTCTTACACCTGTAGCATCTTACACCTGCATCATCTTACACCTGCAGTGTCTTACACCTGCAGTGTCTTACACCTGCATCATCTTACACCTGCATCATCTTACACCTGCAGTGTCTTACACCTGCAGCGTCTTACACCTGCAGCGTCTTACACCTGTAGCGTCTTACACCTGTAGCATCTTACACCTGTAGCATCTTACACCTGCATCATCTTACACCTGCATCATCTTACACCTGCAGCATCTTACACCTGCATCATCTTACACCTGCATCATCTTACACCTGCAGTGTCTTACACCTGCAGCGTCTTACACCTGCAGCGTCTTACACCTGTAGCGTCTTACACCTGTAGCATCTTACACCTGCATCATCTTACACCTGCAGTGTCTTACACCTGCAGTGTCTTACACCTGCATCATCTTACACCTGCAGTGTCTTACACCTGCAGCGTCTTACACCTGCAGCGTCTTACACCTGTAGCGTCTTACACCTGTAGCATCTTACACCTGTAGCGTTTTACACCTGTAGCGTCTTACACCTGTAGCATCTTACACCTGCATCATCTTACACCTGCAGTGTCTTACACCTGCATCATCTTACACCTGCATCATCTTACACCTGCAGTGTCTTACACCTGCAGCGTCTTACACCTGCAGCGTCTTACACCTGTAGCGTCTTACACCTGTAGCATCTTACACCTGCATCATCTTACACCTGCAGCATCTTACACCTGCATCATCTTACATCTGCAGTAACTTACACCTACAGTCTTACACCTGCAGCGTCTTACACCTGCAGCGTCTTACACCTGCATCATCTTACATCTGCAGTAACTTACACCTGCAGTGTCTTACACCTGCAGCGTCTTACACCTGCAGCGTCTTACACCTGTAGCGTCTTACACCTGTAGCATCTTACACCTGTAGCATCTTACACCTGTAGCATCTTACACCTGCAACGTCTTACACCTGCAGCGTCTTACACCTGCAGCGTCTTATACATACAGCGTCTTACACCTGCAGCGTCTTACACCTGCAGCGTCTTACACCTGCAGCGTCTTACACCTGCAGCGTCTTACACCTGCAGCGTCTTATACCTGCATCGTCTTACACCTGCAGCATCTTATACCTGCAGCGTCTTATACCTGCAGCGTTTTACACCTGTAGCGTCTTACACCTGCAGCATCTTACACCTGCAGCGTCTTACACCTGCAGCGTCTTACACCTGCAGCGTCTTATACCTGCAGCGTCTTACACCTGCAGCGTCTTACACCTGCAGCGTCTTACACCTGCAGCGTCTTACACCTGCAGCATCTTACACCTGTAGCATCTTACACCTGCAGCGTCTTACACCTGCAGCGTCTTACACCTGTAGCGTCTTACACCTGCAGCATCTTATACCTGCAGCGTCTTACACCTGCAGCGTCTTACACCTGCAGCGTCTTATACCTGCAGCGTCTTATACCTGCAGCGTCTTACGCCAAATTTACACTACATGCGTTCCGGCTCCGCCCCGCTACGGTCCGACCTCCGCAGCAAATACGCACCCATTATAATCAATGACAGAGTTTACACTGGCTCCGCACAGCGGCGGCGAGCAGACGGCAGTCCGTCAAAATTAGATCCAATCCTATTTCTGCCGGACGCCGGAGCTGTGCCGGAGTCAGCTTTCAAAGATTACGTCGCACCAACAGGAAAAGGAACGAGCACAACATCTGTATTTACAAAATAAAATCACCACGGGCGGACTAATCCTAGCTCTATACGGATTTATTTGTACAAAAATGCTGTCAAACTATCATTTATGACTACGCCTACAAACGCAATACAAGAAATAAAAAAGTATTTTATTCTGAAATGTAATACATCACTTCCTGTTGCTCAAACCATGTCCTGTCGCTCATTTACGAGAGAAGATCAAGGCAGCAGTCTTGTTCTCCTTCTTCCATCCATCCATCCGTCCATCTTCTTCCGCTTATCCGGGGTCGGGTCGCGGGGGTAGCAGCCTAAGTAGGGAGGCCCAGACTTCCCTCTCCCCAGCCACTTGGAGCAGCTCCTCCGGGGGAATCCCAAGGCGTTCCCAGGCCAGCCGAGAAACATAGTCCCTCCAGCGTGTCCTGGGTCTTCCTCTGGGTCTCCTCCCGGTGGGACATGCCCGGAACACCTCACCAGGGAGGCGTCCAGGAGGCATCCTAACCAGATGCCCGAGCCACCTCAACTGGCTCCTCTCGATGTGGAGAAGCAGCGGCTCTACTCCGAGTCCCTCCCAGATGACTGAGCTTCTCACCCTATCTCTAAGGGAGAGTCCAGCCACCCTGCGGAGAAAACTCATTTCAGCCGCTTGTATCCGAGATCTCGTTCTTTCGGTCATAACCCAAAGCTCATGACCATAGATGAGGGTGGGAACGTAGATCGATCGGTAAATTGAGAGCTTTGCCTTTCGACTCAGCTCTCTCTTCACCACGACAGACCGGTACAGCGCCCGCTTCACTGCGGACGCTGCACCTATCCGCCTATCGATCTCACGCTCCAGTTTTCCCTCATTCGTGAACAAGATCCCGAGATACTTAAACTCCTCCACTTGGGGCAGGACCTCCTCCCCGACCCGGAGAGGGCATGCTACCCTTTTCCGGCTCAAGACCATGGCCTCGGATTTGGAGGAACTGATCCTCATCCCGGCCGCATCACACTCGGCTGCAAACCGCTCCAGCGAAAGCTGTAGATCACGATCTGATGAAGCCAATAGGACCACATCATCTGCAAAAAACAGAGAAGCGATTCTAAGGCCACCAAAACGGATCCTCTCAACACCTTGGCTGCGCCTAGAAATTCTGTCCATAAAAGTTATGAACAGAATCGGTGACAAAGGGCAACCTTGGCGGAGTCCAACTCTCACCGGAAACGAGCCTGACTTACTGCCGGCAATGCGGACCAAGCTCTGACACCGGTCGTACAGGGACCTAACAGCCCATATCAATGGGCCTGGTACCCCATACTCCCGGAGTACCCCCCACAGAACCCCCCGAGGGACGCGGTCGAAATGCCTTCTCCAAGTCCACAAAGCACATGTAAACTGGTTGGGCAAACTCCCACGCACCCTCCAGGACCTGCTGAGGGTGTAGAGCTGGTCCAGTGTTCCACGACCAGCACGAAAACCACATTGCTCCTCCTGAATCCGAGGTTCGACTTCTCCTTCTTCCACCGAATGAATTGTTTTGTTCTGACTTACTTATTTATCACTTGATTTATCGCGCGATCTCGCAATTCCCGCGCATGCGTCTCGGAGCGGCGCATCCAGGCGGACCTGAGGTAGTGGAAACTGGACTCGCTCAGCTGCGACCTGCGGAGCGGGGCGGAGCCGGACCGCATGTAGTGTAAATTTGGCGATACACCTGCAGCGTCTTACACCTGCAGCGTCTTACACCTGCAGCGTCTTACACCTGCAGCGTCTTACACCTGCAGCGTCTTACACCTGCAGCGTCTTACACCTGCAGCGTCTTACACCTGCAGCGTCTTACACCTGCAGCGTCTTACACCTGCAGCGTCTTACACCTGCAGCGTCTTACACCTGCAGCGTCTTACACCTGCAGCGTCTTACACCTGCAGCGTCTTACACATACATCGCTGAATCATTACAATGATCCAGCGATGTAAATGTTGTTCTCTGATATCTGTTACTTGTTTGTTTGCTTTGTTGTTTTGTTTGCACTTTTTGTATCTCTGATGAAAAGGAAAACCATAATAAAGAGAATAAGAAAATAATACATTTAAATAAAAAGGACAAAACTGTTATCATTTGAATACTGTAGTTTATTTCACAACTTTTGACAAAAAGGAGAACATTTTGAGTAACAACCTTGTCTTCATTTCATAACTTGGTCAATACTTTGATATGAAGAGTACCAGTACATCATCTCACACTGAACATATGTCTGTTGAAACCTATGGATCCCTCGTAGCCTTGAAATGTGTTCCTAATATCCAATCCCTAACTGCCCCCTGGGTGCCTACATAGCTGCCCACTGCTCCACCTGGGTGTATGTCAGGTGTGACAGGTTCAATGCAGAGAACTAATGTCATTTGATGGGAACATACAATGATGACAACACATAGCTCTTTA